>CABFVZ010000292.1:150107-165128 GCA_902151445.1 Timema monikensis | reverse complement strand
CCCCAAGCGCGCTATTCACCCCCTCCATCACGGGTTGTCGACCACCACCGGAATTGACAACCCCACCTTTCATACTTGCCTGGGTCCCCAGAACATGGACCAGAAATCAAATTTTGTTATACTTGAAATGCATACTCAATGTAAGCTAGCGCCTCCACAATTAAACCAATAGAGGATTAACAATTCAACATAATTTAAAATTTGGTTAATATTCTCTGTGGTTTATTTTATATACTAAAAATAACAAAGCTACTGTATAGGTTTGACGTTCGAAGAACGGGTACGCCAGCTAGTTGTGCATGTATAAATTACGTTAGCATGGTAGAAATGAAGAAGGTATATAATTGTTTGCTAGGATTTATTCTATTTTGTAACAATATATCGGATATACATGAAACACAGCTCTACATAGAGTACGTATACACAACGAACATCAGCCCCAAAGGGCTCTCGAGCGTTAACACGACATGGAACATGTATAATAACAGTAAAGCATGTAGCGCCCTGACGGGCTGATTAAATGCTGACAGTAGATACAGGGGCGGGAAAATAATGGGAAAAACCACCCCACCAAAAAGATTAGGTCATCATAGAACTAAAAAAAATACAATAGTACTACAGGGATTAATTGTATCGACATTCTAGTGTCATATATATTATCACCGCGATGTATTGTATACGTTAGGGAGTTAGACAAAGCTTTAAAGCTGGTAAATAAAAATAAATTGAACAATTCTGTCTCTATTTTTTATTAACTCATGCCTTTTTTCCTCTATTTTTACTAAACTTGCCTACCATTTTCAACAGCTAGGCCTAAGTAAAACATTGAAAAGTGAAAATCGAAGAAGATGAAAAATCAGCCTCTTAATGCACCCGTCCAAGATTTGAACATTGTCATCTCCGTCATCGGTCGGTCAGTCAACTGCAGAGCAGAATGAACTGCAAAATCTAAAATAAAATATCATTTCTGCCGATGTTGGTGGATTTTAATGATGATGAAGCCGACGAAGCCATCTCATTTCTTCGCGACCGGAAGTTGACAAACTGATGAAAGTGACAAGTGACACACGTGGGGGCAGGTCCGTGCCGAATAAAAATGAACTCCAGTCAGAAATAGAGACGACGAAAACTGAAGAAGGGTTTCCACAAGTTACGTTTTCAGAAATAGATGACGAATGTTTTGGATTCCGGCTGTTTGGATAATTATGAGATGGGTCGAGTTTGAAATTTAGCCAGGCATGAGCTGCTCCTTAAAAGTCCATCTATCCAGGAAGAGCCGTTGACCGCCAATGAAAACATGCCGTGAGAAGATTTACCAGAAGAGGGGGATTTTTTTTTTTATGTTGAAAATAAAAGTGGAGCGACCAACGTTGGTCAAATGTTGCCACATTCCTCTTACAGATGTCAAAATTTACACATTTTGTTTAAAAATAGATATCGTGTATTTCTACTCATTTAAATAATAATAATAATAATAATAATAATAATAATAATAATGGCGTGTTTGGGTTACATCAATCTATAGCTCAGTTTGCGGATAGATTAGCCAGTCCTAATGTACCATCGCCCAGGGGATGCCCTAATGTACTAATCGTGCTTCCTTTACGTGAAGGCTCTTTCCATGTCCCGATGAGGTGAGAGACGATGATGATAGTGAATATGACGGGATAGAGCCAACAAAGAGTTTAACATAACTTAAGCCTAATTTTTTTCTTAGCACCGCATATTACTATTCGTTAAAGTTATATGCTTATGTACTAATTACGCTAATGGTTTTAGGGATGAGGAAGGTTATATTTATAAGAATAGTACCCACATTTGAGTGGAAAGCCATTTTGGAAAAACCACTCTCAATACATCCGACCGATATTCTAACCTTGATCTCCCCGTCATCGGCAGTCTAGTCTACTGCGAGAGTAGAGCACTACACCATGCGGCCACCGAAGTGGGTCTAATCTTAACTGACCAAACCCTGGTGGTCATGGTAATTATTCCTCTTTCGAAAAAATCCCCCAGCACAGGTCGGGTATAGAATTCGGGACTTCTAGGTCAGCAACCAGGGGCTCTGATCACTATACCACGAGGTCAGGTAGTCATGTAAGTAGTTAAAAGTCCTATTAGGATTATGATAGGAAGCACCTTTTTAGAAAATACAAACATGTTTTTTGTGGTCAATATTGATAACATTTTGGTTCCATTTTTTTAGGTATTGGTGTTGAATATCAAAAGTGACGGCTGCAGATCATATGACTTGACGTATTAATACGTGAAAGTAGTTCTTGCAACTTTTAAAACTGTCAGATGAACTATTTAATATCTAAATTGTGTTTGTTCCTTTATATGTTTCTATACGCCTTCTTCCAACTATAAAACAATTACCTCATAAATTTAAAAGAGGTTTTCCTTATAGAATATAAAATATCAGGTAAACTAATCTTGTGATGATCAGACGATACATATAGTCGGACCACCATTTCTTGACACTAATGTGATATTTCTAAAAGCTACTAGATCTACTTAAATAGGCCTGTAACAACAATCTTAAAAAAATCATTTTCCCTTTTCTTTTGGGGGGCTTCGCCATGAGCTAACATAGGGTATAATATTTACCAAAATAACTGTCTGGGTAAGGCCCTGAGAATAGAAGTGTATTACAGCTTATAGCAATAAAGGCATAAATTACCTTATTGATTATTATTATTATTATTATTATTATTATTATTATTATTGGGTGTTATGTCTTACGACAGATCGATTCCTTTTGTCAGTGAACTTAGACCACCAATGCGCCCTGTCCTCTGCCCCCTCTTTCAGCTAGCATAATTTTCTTCTGTCCTTCACATCCTCCAATAGTTGAATCCTCTTTACCCTTAAGCTCCTCTTTCCCTCAACCTTTCCTTCTATGACGTCGTACAGAAGACAGTTCCTCCTAAGGATGTACCCGATCCAGTTGTTTTTGTTACGAAGAATCACATCTAAAATGGTTCTCTTTTCACCCACTCTTCTTATGACTTCTTCATTTGTCACCCTCTCTGACCACTTGATCCTCTCAAGTATTCTCCAGTACCCCATTTCAAAGCTCTCCGGACATTTATTTTCTATCTTCCTGAGAGTCCAAATTATTGCTCCATACAACTCCTAAAGTAGCATTGTTGATATCGGAATAACAAGCTCTATTTATTGATCCATACTAGCAGACGTTCAGCTCTAACGCAATATTTAATTCTGTGATGCGCGGTTCACGGTAAATATTAACGGAGTCGGGATATTCTTTTACCTTAAAAACCTGTAGTTTGAGTTTTATTGTTATAAAAAAAGTGTGAGAATGTGACATTATCTCTTTTTAAATGACTTTTTAAGCATATTTGCGAAGCTATGGAACTAGACTTGATGAAAAAGGTCTCTAGATTTTTCCTTCCTCTAACAAATACAGTAATCTTTTGATAAGTTCACCACAGAAAGTTTTAACATATTTGAAAACTAGCAACGAACTTTCCATTTTACCTTGAGATAAGAGGTTTCGTAGTTTTCTTTCCCCTCTTTCTTATTGATATGACAATGGTGAAGAGCGAAAGGGAGTAGAGGCTTGGACGTAATGGGGAAGTACGAGTAGTTTCAGGAAAAACACATATCACTATATTTTAAGCCTGACCACCATTGATACTTTCTCGCTGACCGAGGCGGACGTCTTAAGCAAAGTAGCAAACACCACAAAAATATATTTCTTTGGAAATTCCCCAAACAGTTTTAATTAAATTTCACTTATTTAGATATATCATGGTACATAAGTCAAACGTACTCAAAAATAAAAAAGTGGTCTCACATTAAAAAAATTAGCAATGTTCTAAATAACAAACATAATTTATTTCACAAATTGTAGCCCTACTAATATTATTTGACTAAATATATTATTAATAAAAGGCCTCCTTCATCAACTAACTGCTGCGTACTTTACCAAAAACAACGAATACAAAAAATATATATTTGATAAATTTGGAAAATATATTTTGCCTTGTTAGTTCTGTTTTATAGTGATGCACCTATTTGATAAGTTTTGCCATTTTTATAAGAGTAAATTTACGTTTTGCTTTCTCTTTTGAGAGCGAACATTGTTATTCAACTTATTTCGAAACTTGTATGAAAACCCTTACCCCCATAAGCAACAATATAATAACTATTATTATTTTATAGTGATATTTAAATAGAGCCACAACTATTCGGACTAATTATGAAATAGGTTATTCCGTACAATCTAAAATCCGGGATAGTTGATACTATATAAATAAAAAAAAAGAATTTCACACTATAAGATTTATTGAAAATATAGCATTAAAATTTAAAAGCATATACCGTTTATATTAGTTTGTATATATATTATATGTATAAATTCTTGAATCTTGATTATTATTGTTTTTACATTATTTTCTATAATTTTGCCGGTTTTTTTTAAACATAATATACGCCACTGCCCACATCCAATTTCAACAAGCCTAAGTAATTAATAAATTAAATCATTCAGTGCAATACAAAATGTACGACCATCATAAATAAAAAAATAAAAATTCTTAGATTGCGAGCGAAAGATTTTTTTACAGTGTAAATTCAAAAAGTGAAAATAGTGTATCAAAAATAAATATTTTTATAATTCTAAGAAAAGTTTTTGAATAACAACTAAAAGAGACATAAATTGAATTTAACTAAAAGTTATGTCAGAAGGGGGATTCGAACCCCCGCCCACAGAGTGGACCAGAATACTCAATATCTACATAGTAGACAAGGTTTAACCTTGAGTCTGGCGCCTTAGACCGCTCGGCCATCCTGACACTTGGTATTATCATTCGATTATTGAAGTATTTAAATATTGATAAGATTTATGTGTGGTTTTTTAATGTTATAAACATAAATAATAATTAATACTTTTTTTTAATTCGTGTGAAACGAAAAATTTTTAAACAAAAGTTCAATGCAGGTAAACCTTTTTACAACCTTTTAGGTAAAAGACCAGACTATCGAATTTTACTTCCAAAGAAAGGCCTTTCGATTTTGATACTTAAGTTAACGTAATAATTCATTCCTAACGAGATTGAAGTTATAAACAACACCAGGATAAAGCCATCGCTCGTCATGACGTCATTAGTCACAGCTTGGTGAGGGGAAAAGGGGAGGGAATTCGAGCGATAACAGTCAGCTGATAACCTGACAAATGACTGTCGACCTGCGCGGTTCGCTGCGTGTGGCCCTCAAGACGAACTACGTCATTATCATCATTACTCTTCGGTTGGGGAAGGGTGACAGTTTGTAAAAGGCGGAAACTTCGAGATGCCGGGCCTTATCGGAGGAAAGGGGGGGGGGCTTTTGTAAATATTACAGAAGGTGTCACTCTCGTGTTAGGCTGGCCTGTGGGAGATCGGGGTTAAAGTCCCGATTGGATTTACTAAAGGTGATCTTTCCTAAATGGTTTATCACTCTTCTTCCAAGCAAATGCGGATAGATTATCACTAAAATTCTTCCTTCCTATTCCCTACCCCATTAGAGTAATTATCATGTAACCCGCTTCGGTGGCCGCGTGGTCTAAGGCGCTACTCTAGCAATAAAATAGACTGTCGAAGACGGGGAACTCGGGATTCGATCCCGGTCAGGTTAGCTAAGGATAGTTTTCCACGCTCTCTCCACGTAAATGTGGGTACACTTTCTCTAAATTCGACCTTTCTAATCCCTAACACATTAGTGTAATCAGTAATTAGTGCATACGTGTATTGCCTGAACAGGTATTAAAGACTTGGTGATAAAAAACAAAACCCTTTAAATTACTTTAAGGGGATCTTAAGCTAGAAAAAAATCTTAGCATCTCCTGTTGAGGGACTTTCCTATGAACAACAGCCGGTGAGATATCCCCCCTCCCCTAAATGTTTACGGCTCTAAGGCTATTTATTAGTCTCGCCTAAAATAGTATTATAGTTCATAGATTTTTGTACACCCCATCAACACAGGGCCACCCTTATCAACCGTGAGGCCCTGAGAAAATTTAATTTGCAGGTGTCTTTGTTATCTGCCTCAGCCTCCCCTTCAGACCCCCTTCACCCCCAAAAATAATTAAAGACCTTAATTTAAGTTTAATGTTATTACAGTAAGTACCGTACATACCAATTTTCAGCCGTAATGTATCAAGAAATGCCCTAAAAGATAAATAGACTACATGTAATAACAAATTACTCCCAGAAGCCGTGTTTTTTTTATACATATAAGTGGTTGATTTCTCTCCGATACTTTGTTGGATTTTCTTTACGAACGAATATGATCTGTATAAAGGTACAAAAATGATTGTCGAATTTGAATTAAATCGGTTTATGCGTTCAAAAATTATCGTGAAACCTAATATCCACCACAGATAGAAAAATGCAAATTGGTGGTGTTAAAACAGATAACTCGCTTTTACAGGGAGAAAACTATACGGCAGGTAAAAATTTCCCACCCGAATTGTGATTTCCCTCTTTCACGTAAGCAAGTGGTGCCCACCCCCCTCCTTCCCCACCAGCCCTGAATCATGGGGCCCATTTGTGGCTGCACCGTTTTCACACCCCTAAGAGCGGACCTGCTCAATAACTAGAGCTCTTATGACACTATCATTGCAGCCACAATTAATTCTAACAAAAAAAAATCTGTCAAATGCGCTAAAAAATTTCCTTTCCTTCTGTTTTTAGGGAACTTCCTACGAGACACTGACTGAAGATAGAATCTCACTAAAAATACATTTCTTACTACGCCCTATCAGTGACGAGATATTGGACGGATCATAATGGATTATTTCTTAGCAAACAACGCAAAACTTTTTTTTTACATTACTTGTCAAAGAAAATTGCGTTATTTTGTTCAGACTTACAGAGTATTTAGGTATTTCATCTTTCACTCGCACCCATATGACATATACGTATATCTACACTGATAGCAAAGGGATTAGGAAGAATAAATGTGCCAGCATCTGTGTTAAAAGATGGTGGGAAATCATTAAACGACACAAAAATGCTGGATTCACACATATAGCTACACTATGTTATGCTACGCTATGCTATGCTGTGCTGTGTGACATTTCTTTTCTTGTGTTTCACACAGTGAGCTGTACTACAAGATGACCTGGCGGTCTAGGGGTAAGGTGTCGGACTTCTGTGCTGGGGTCCGGGGTTCAATCCTCGGTCCCGGCACAGATTTATCTGATTGCCAAACCCTTCCTTCACCTCTGACAAGACGTGTATTAATCACAACTTGTTAATGTGTGGAATGCCAGGCTACCACCGTGGTTCGGATTCCACGTTAAACTGTAGGTCCTCCATTTCATCTCACAATCACCCTACCATTACACATTAGTATAAGTGCGTATAACCCGAACTGGTAATAAGACGCTGTGATAATAATAATAATAAAAATAATAATAGAGTATTTAGTAATCTTCAGAGACAACATGGCCTTTTGTAATTTAAAGTGTATCAGGGATAATCTAAATTGTTTAGATTATTCTATAAGTCATAGTGAGGAAGGGTTGTTGCTAGCAGCAGTAATGATAGATGACGAAGAAGCTAAACGTCTGTGGCTATATGATATATACCTTTAGAGGTTGACTTAAGGTGAATTTAATCATTTCCTGGAACGATAATCTACATATCTAAAACATCAACACCAAATATCTAAAAGAAACCCACCCACACTTTCTTCAAGATATTTTACGTTTCATAGCCCCAATGATTAGGTGTGATTAGAAGATGGGAAGAGGTGGGTAACTTTCCGCTGTGCGCATGCGCAGTACAAGACGTAGCGCGACTGAAATGTAAAAAATCACCCTATCCGCGATTTTAATACTAATTTAATACACATACTTTTATGTCAACACATGAGTTACATACAAAATCAACTTATAATAGCAATACTTTTAACAGTAAATAAAGATGACCTGGTGGTCTAGGGGTAAGGTATCGGACTTCTGTGCTGGGGTCCGGGGTTCAATCCTCGGTCCCGGCACAGATCTATATGATTTCCAAACCCTTCCTTCACCTCTGACAAGACGTGTATTAATCACAACTTGTGAATTTGGGGAATGCCAGGCCTCCACCGTGGTTCGGATTTAATCACCCTACCATTACACATTAGCGTAAGTGTGTATAACCCGAACGGGTAGTAAGACGTGGTGCTAATAATAATAATAATAATAACAGTAAATACACCCACACCGTATAGGTAGTCTATTATTATCAGGGTTTCCAGTTAAAGGAAGGTTGTGGTTCGAATCCCAAATGTGTCTATTGAGGGTGTCTTATTTCTAAATGGCTACCCACTCTCCCCCCTCCTTCAAAATTCTACCTTTCTGCGGATAGTATAACTTGGAAAACAGAGAGAAAATATACAACTAAACAGTCAATCATAGCGTTGAGAATTTTATCAATTTTTGAATTATCATTATAGATTATACGTATTGTTTAAATTAAGAATCAATGAAGTAACCACCGTTGAAAAGACTCGACCGAGAAGACATTAATTTTAAACATATTATCCTTTCCCGTGTTGTCGTTGATTGGTTTTTTTCCCTATCCTTACGTGGTCTTGCTCTTTCAATCAGTGGTCTTCTAGCGTTCAAGTTTTTTTTTCCATTCTACCCGAGGGAAACATAAAATAAAATTTAAATGTTCGTTCCATAGAAGTTTTAACATAATTTTGACATACCCTCTATATGTATATATATGCATAATTATATATATACATTTATTTATCTATATATATAAATACATATATCTATCTATATGTGTAAATACATATATTTATAAATACAAATATTTATGAAGGTCTATATATTATATAAATACATATATTTATGTACATGTATTCATAACTTTATCTATACATATATATTTATGTATATATACCTATATACATATAGTCTATACAAATGTATACATACATATATTATATATAATGTATATAAACATAGAGGCCTATATATATGTATATGTGTGTGTGTGTGTCACAGGTTTTCCAAGATTCTGTGAGACTAGCTCCTCAGACCTCTTGAGCACAGGTGCACAGTTAGAGCGCGGACGTGCTCCATAGAAGCGTGACAGTAATGAGTGCTGACATACCGGTGAGAACGCACCTGGCTGGTAATTAATTCACGGCCGACCGTCACCCGTCGAGGGCACCTGTTCCTATCTAGGTCAGGCCATCCATCCATCACAGGAGCATCGTATTTTTAAATGATTCTCAACAGGTTCATACCATCCGTGCATCGCCTCAAATTATGTAGAAATAATTTATCAAGTAAGACGCGTCCCGTTAATAAGGATATGTCATTCAAATCCTTAAATTCTGCAAGAAGGATGATTAGGGGGGAAAACATACTTTAGGCTTTAAAAAAAAGTTAAATTTTTAGTTAGAATTTGTTTTTTCCGAGTTATTACTCTGCTTATTGGTTGACTTTTGATAGATATTATCGTTTTCATTTATTTGAGGTATTTAACGTGCACTTTCTGAACCGACTGATTATATCAACCCACGAGAATTTTCTATGAGCGAGAGCGAAAGGACCTACCAATTTTGTCGGTAAAGGTATTTTCACAAAACTTCCATGGCTCTCTCTTTTACACGTCAACCCTTCCTTCACCTCTAACAAGACGTGTATTATTCACAACTTGTGAATGTGGGGAACGCCAGGCCTCCACCGTGGTTCGGATTCCACGTTAAACTGTAGGTCCTCCATTTCATCTCACAATCACCCTACCATTACACATTAGCGTAAGTGCGTATAACCCGAACGGGCAGTAAGACGCGGTGCTAATAATAATAATAATAATAATAATAATAATAATTTTACATGTCACAATCTACGTGGGACCGACGGATTTACTTGGCCTCCGAAGGAAGCTGTGCAGCTGATTTTTATTGATCAAGGACAATCCGTTGACCTCGGCTGGATTTGAACCCAATCGGGTCCTGAAGCAAGCACTTTACCCCAACACTACCGAGGTCAACTAGATGGCCATATAATTAACACTATTAACATAGTATAGTAATATTATTATTATTACTAGCACTCCGTCTTACTACCCGTTCGGGTTGTACGCACTTACGCTAATTTGTAATGGTAGTGTGATTGTGAGATGAAATGGAGGACCTACAGGTTAACATGAAATCCGAACCATGGTGGAGGCCTGGCATTCCCCACATTCACAAGATGTCTTATCAGAGGTGAAGGAAGGGTTTGGAAATCAGATAAATCTGTACCCGGACCAAGGATTGAACCCCGGACCCTCAGCACCGAAGTCTTATAATAATATTAATTTTAGCCGCGATATAAATTGTTTGTATTTTCTTCACATGGTGACCTCAACATTTCTTGAGTATCTGAGAAGGTGTCCTGGAATTTAATGATAACTTTTTATCTTCATTCAAAAGGGTTTGTCATCTAATTCTGCTATTCTCAAGACAGATATTCAACAACTGTTGATATCACCACGTGTAAAAAATAAAGTTTTATGTTTATATTGGAGCAACATTTTATGTATTTTGGCAAAAAAAAGTTTTGCTATAAAAACTGTAAAACCACTGACCTTTTCTCGTGTTCCCTACATACCCCCCTCTCCCCTTAAAGTGAAAATATTTAGAATTAAAGTTGCTTAAGGATTGGTTCCACTAAACAAATTATATTTAGTCTGGTAATGTATATTACGTCATAAACCACAAAGGGAACACTTTTTAGTAAATTAACGACATTAACACGATACTGTTCTTTTTGTGATTATTATACTCTCCCAACTACAATACGTAAGTATACAATATTATTCCTTTCCCCAATTACTTAAAATTGTTATATCAAGTTAAGGTTTTCAAAAGTTGTATTCGACACATTCTTTTGTGATTTTTATTAACATCGAATCTCTCGAATATCAAAGGATTCGAGTATTTGAGCGTCCAAATCTTTACCTCTTAGTAATTAATTTGAATAGAACAATATTATTTAATTAAAACACATTTCAAATTACACATTTTTTTAAAAAATTGGGGACAAAATCAGTCCATGATATAATATATTATTTAGGGGGCTCTCCCCGAGAATCGAAGGGGTGGTATGGGATGAACGGTCACCTTACTCTAGCTAGATCTGTTGGTCTCCCTTACCACTCAGATAACGGGTCTAATGTCACCTCAGGAAAACCTTAGCTAAGTATAGAAACACCTCATTCTTCCACCCTCAGGAGCCAGACATCCAAATACTTGGGGTGTTTTTTGTGTGGTGTTGTTTTCCCTACCCCTCACCACNCCTACCCCTCACCACCCACTACCCTCTTTCCCTTTACTGTTCAAGGGGCGAGACTGTCGTTCAAAAAAAAAATATAAAAAAATGGGGGGAGGTTGACGTCGCAAGTCGAGTCGTTACTTGCGCCAATCAGGACCACCACCAGCCGTCACTTCCGGTGTCAGAGCGACGGTTGTTTGTGGAAGGTAAGGCCAAGACTACTGCTTGGAAAGAGCGCACGTCTGTGATTAGTTGTGATAGTTCCTTTAAAAAAACATTTCAGCCCCTCGAAGGTGAACATGCGGACTAACCGTCAATTATTTTTAATTATCACCTAGACGTCCATGGGGAGGTCAAGATTCAAATACTGGCTGGGTGTCAGGGTCTGTTTTTCTCCTCTTTCGCCATGCAAGTGATGGCACACTTTATATCTCAATTATACCTTTCATCCATCCTACCTTATTAGTGTAAATAATCTCAGGCGACCCGGATGGCACATCACACCTAATGGCAGGTAGTGGTCACTAAAGTGGTTTCCAATTCTTTCTTCGGACAAATACTGAGGCATTTTATATTATTTACTCTTCTCGTGTAAGCCCAATTAGAGTAATAATTTATTAACACCCTTTGTGTTTAAAATAAAAAAATAAAAATCAGTAATTGTTCAATTGGTTAGTAATATCTAAACCTGCATCGTTGGGAACGCGATAAAAGATGTAGAGCCTGATTTTGGTTGGAATAACAGGGGAGAAAATTCAAACCTATTTCTTTGCGGCCAACATTTATAACATTTTACTTTATTATTTATTAAGAATCCAATAGCTGAAGCTAATATTATGTATGCATTTAGTGAGGGATTACTCCACACATATATCATATTCTGAAAATTGAAAAATGACACCTGGACACGGGAATTGAACCCGGAACCTTCGGCTTAGTACGCCACTGTTCTAACCACTGAGCTATCCAGGATCCGTTACATACTTAGGGTCATTCTTCACTTAAAGCAGTCTATGATGGACTATTAGGGAAATTGTCGGCCACAAATGTGTGATTTCTAATATCACGAGAGCAGTGGTGTACTAAGCCAAAGGTCCTGGGTTCGATTCCCGTGTCCAGGTGTCATTTTTCAATTTTAAGAATCTATTATTCATGTTATTTTCTAGGTAATTATATATATATAAAGTGACAGCTGCAGATAACATGACTTAATATATTAAAATTGTTTTAGTAACTTTAGTAACTATCATTATTATTATTATTATTATTATTATTATTATTAGCACCGAGTCTTACTACCCGTTCGGGTTGTACGCACTTACGCCAATGTGTAATGGTAGGGTTATTATGAGATGAAACGGAGGACCTACAGTTTAACGTGGAATCCGAACCACGGTGGAGGTCTGGCATTCCCCACATTCACAAGTTGTGATTAATACACGTCCTGTCAGAGGTGAAGGAAGGGTTTGGTAATCAGATAAATCTGTGCCGGGACCGAGGATTGAACCCCAGACCCTAGCACAGAAGTCGGATACCTTACCCCTAGACCACCAGGTCACCCTTTAGTAACTAACTTCTACTGTTCTTCCTACCAAAATCATAATAAATGTCTCCTCTGGTATGGTTCGGTCTGGGTTCTAATCCAGACTGTGTGTAGCAATGTGGGTTTTCTTTTTTGAAATTTTTTCCTCCCTTTACTTCCTTGCTAATTCTGGTAGGCTTATTCAAAATTCTTCAGTACTCGTCGCTACCTTACGTTAATGTAAATATGAGGATATTTCGGTTGGGTAGTTTGACACGTCATTCGTGAATAAAATAAATAAACAAATGTTTTCCCACGTATGTCACTGCCTCGATGAAGACCACGCCGATGGAACAACCGACCCATTTGCCGGTAACGATGATAAACAAATATCTTTCATCTTGAAAAAATAGAGTCCCAAAACTTGTCGTCTATTAAAAGGAACAATGAGAGGTGACTACAGATTGTAAACTTGACAATTGACAGCCTTACAATCGGCCGGTAACTGAACGGCTCAAGTACCCTTCACACGCACGGTGATTTCATTTTATTATGTAACCAGTTGGCGCCAACATAAGAGGAGACGTAAACCACGTTTATCAATGGCGTTTTCTTTTTAATCACCGCGTCTTTCTACCTGTTGAGGTTATTGAATTATGATCTAATGAGAACCAGCCCTCGTGGTGTAGTGTTCAGTGCACCCGCCTACAAGCCTAAGGATGCCGGGTTCAAATTCAGGCTAGTACTTTCAGTATTTTTTCCTACATGGGGAACTACCCCAACAGTCACCAGGATTTGGTTAGTTAGTTCCAAGTTAGGTTTAAGTGTTTCCACTGGTTCCACAATCTCATATTCACTATCCCCCTCATCTCATTGAGGCATGCTAAGAGCCTTCTTGGAAAAGATGTACGATTAGTACACTCGGGCGTCTCCTGGGCAACGGTACATTAGTACCGGCTAATCTTTCCACCACTGGGCTAAGATTGTTGTGGAACCAATTGGAGTGGAGCTTCCCTGGGCCCAAGTCATTGGTTTCCAACCTGACAATATAACCTTAAAATTTAATTTTTTTCATCCCTGAGTGAAAAAAAGGTCCCCACCCCCCTTCTTTCAGTTGCTATTTGTTTTATGTGTTATAGGTCAAACTTACATTTTAGAACGTTAATGTTGGTATTTGTATTGTTATTTGTCCATTAAAATGTATGTATTATGTCTCTTTAACGAATAAACTAAACTAAGCTCTTGTGGGGTAGGGATGAGGAAGGAAACATCTTAGAGTTAATCTACACGCTTTTACGTGAAAGCAATAAACTATTTAGGGAAAACCAACCTCAGTAGAACCGACTGGGATTCGAACGCCGATCTCCCCGTCATCAGCAGGCGAGTCTAACATAAAATTGACGTCTTAGACCATCCGGCCACCGAAGCGCTCTATGCCAAGCTGTTGGGCCGACATGCGGGGTCTTCCACTAGTTTTGGATCGGTCTACACATTTTTGGACACTGAAGACAACATATTACATGCCGTATCTTAATATTGTGTCGGCAGGAAGTTTAATATTTCAAAACAAAACAAAACTTATATGATGGTGGGAAGGGGGACCAGTTCGAAGTGTTTTTTTTACCAAACGAATAATTGAAACGTAAGTATATGGGAATAGTGAATGACCTACATTTGCAAAGTAGATTTTATAACGTTATACGTATGTAGTCCTGTAGACTACAAGTACATCTGTATCCTAATTTACGTGGTAAAGTGAAAAGGAAAAACGATTCCAGGAGAAAAACTTTGTATGCGTAGAAACGTCCAAGTCTGCAAACGTGTTATTACACAATTCAGTTCACGTTAGTCATTACCATGAGAACGACAAACTTTCGTGGTGACTATTAGCAAAACAAGTGGCTATCAGTACAACTTTTCGTGATTTGATAGTAGCGTGATTCCTAGCTTTCAGCAATGTTCAAGCACTAATAAACAAGCAGAATAAATACTAGTTACCTCATACAATTTGGAACGTGATTTAAATTTTAGTAAGATTCTGATTCGATTTGAGATTTCGAATCTCAATAAATATTAGATTCGGATTTGATAGACTTGGCTCAAAATTAGAATCTATAATTCATACTTACTCAACTAATTAATATAATGATACCAGAAACCAGTTGCGTGGTAGAGTGAAGAGAGGACTTAGCTTGAGTTATAATTCGTAAGGGAATGATGGGGG
>CABFVZ010000292.1:133833-150026 GCA_902151445.1 Timema monikensis | reverse complement strand
GGGGAAGGGACAATAATTGCTTTTGACAGTGAATATCTTTTCATTATGATTTAAAAAAGTTGTGATTTTTGTTTGAATTTCCACTTTTTGAGATTAATGCTATATATTACTTTTTTTTTAATAAATTTAAAATGTGTCTAAAATGTTTATCAACATTGGGTTCGGAAACACAGATTTGATTTTGAACATCCCAATTAGTAAGCCTAAAATATAATTTATCGCTTCATATATGAACCTATTTTTAAAATAAAATATTTGAGTCAATTTTTTTAAAAGTATGGGATTCTATTAGAATTCGATTCAGTAAAATAAAATTTAGCACGAGATTGAATTCGACTAAAAAAAATAGGTGTGAGACTCGATTCAGACTTGATTTGAGTAATTTAGTCAAGATTCGGAATTGATTCGAAGTTTAAAATAATTCATTCAAGCATGCATTCAGAAAATAAACCAGTTTGTTTCAAAATATACAACATATATTTACAATATTTTGTCTAAATAAGTTGTAATATATATAGCGTAAAAGTTAATCATTTTCCATCGACTAGATGTGCATACATATATACATAATTAGTCACGCCTTTAGGGGTAGGAAAGAAACTGTGCCTATTGCTCAAAAAACAGCTCCGTTCTTAATCCATTCTTACCGACATTATCCACACTTTCCTATCCATGCATACTCCCTTCGCTTCAAAAACATCCCTACACCATGTCATGCATGGTCTTTTATTCTTAAAACACCGAATGTTTCTCTTTTTCATACATTTGTCTATAACACTTAGCCACGGCCCACCCCTTTCTTTTGATCCACACACTCTATCTTCATATATTTGCTTCCTCACGCGATCCACCCTCATCCTTTCAACATACCCAAACCTATGTAAGATACTTCTTTCACATTTATCTATTGGCTTCACTTTCAAACCGTACTCACCACCCATTCATTACTAACTGTCCATAAGGGTTTTTACTCATACATTTCTTATATATCTCATTCCAACGGCATTTGACTTGCTCTTGTGATTTTCCTGATAAACCAACGCTTCACATCCATAAAATATACAAAATAATGTATCTAAAATATCTTGATTAAGTATATTTATTTATAAGAAATTCTATCATAGTTAAAACTGCTCTATCCGTAGTCCTATAACGTAAGCCCTGATTTTTATTTTTTTTATGGAAGCCCACTTTTAGCCATCAACATTGATTCAAGGTAACTTAAATTTGTCATTCCAGAAATAAGTCTTATTTGATTTATTAATTATAAGGTTCTTTTAAAAAGTTATCTAAGGCTTTCAAATTATAATACCTTGTGGATTACTGTCTGGTTTATCTTTCAACTACTATTTAAACTTTCTAAAGATGTAAATACAATAATTGTAATCTATTTTTTTCCTCGCCATTGTAGCAAGATGAGTTTCCAGTTTTCAAATAATGGACTTCCTATGAAAATAATACTTTAACTAATTTGTTAATATTATGGCAAGACATATAATTATGCGTTAATTAAAAAATCCAGTTTGGTCAGTGCTAAAGCTTAAGTATATTCCGTAATCAGCTTATGCCTATGTGTTTGAGTTTTATTTAATTATGATTAACAAACCTTGTTGGCAACTTCTATCTTTATAGTGTACCGCGTTTTATTACTAATCCGTTACATTCTAATATTTTTGATAATGGGATAGGGATGAGGAAGGTAGAACCTAGAGGAAGTGTCCAATCATTTGCGTGGATTCAAATCCTAAACTCCCCAGCTCCTCCCCACACAAGACTAGACTAGCGCCTTTTTCCGATCTGTGAATGAACGGCAAGTCAAGATAGGATTGCGCATGTTAATGTATTTACGTTTAATTTGGTGGGTTTTAAAAATATGGTATTGGAACAAAACCCATACATTCTTAAGTAACTCAATAAATAGTCTTAAATTGCCACAAAACTTTATTTTGCATCTTAAAGCAGTTTTTTTTTGTTAAGAGTATCTTTTAAACTTTTTTACAACTCAAATTATTTTGGTCTATTCATGTGAGTGACCAGTATAAATCCTCCATATTGGATACATTATAAAGTATGTGGAAGAATATTGTCTATATATAAAAGGAAACAAGAAAAAAAGAAATTTTAAATGCAAGTCAATGCAGTCCTGTCCACGCGCAAATGATAGAGTGAGTCCCGGCACATATTTATCTGAATACCAAACCCTTCCTTCACCTCTGACAAGACGTGTATTAATCACAACTTGTGAATGTGGAGAATGCTCAGGCCTCCACCGTGGTTCGGATTCCACGTTAAACTGTAGGTCCTCGATTTCATCTCACAATCACCCTACCATTACACATTAGCGTAAATGCGTATAACCCAAACGGGTAGTAAGACGTGCTGATAATAACAATAATAATAATAATAATAATAATAATAATAGAGTGAGTGTGTACACCCGTCAAAAGAAGAAGGAAAGTGTCATCACTCATCAGTACATAAACGAGGGCCTCATAGGATACAATTCTAGCTTTCTTCCCTTTTTTCTATTTTATACATTCGCTTCTAAGTGTTACTGGACTTAAGGTGTTTAATTGCGTCAAGTTAAGATGCAACCCGCTTTGCAAAATTGATTTATAAATCAGCAAGCAGGCAACGTCGTTAATAGTTTATTATAGAGGACGATGACCCTTGGAGGCAATTGGTCGTTTAGGACAGTAACATCCGTTCAGAGGCGACGATGTGTTCCGGAAGTGACCATTGATTCGATACTTCTACTGCCTTCACCCTTGCCTCATTGCATTTGAGTGAAGAACCACCAAACATCTCACAGTCTACACTCGAAACCATAAAACTTGAGAAAGTGTTAACATTCAGAATACTTTAAAACAGTGGTGGCTCGTAGCTAGAATTAGTGGGGGTGCTGCTCCAGAAATTTTTTAGCCTTTGTTTTAAAATTTTGTAAAAGGAAAAAAAAACATGTATAAAAATAAAATTTATTCAGGAACTTAATAAAATCTGTAAAAAAAAACTTTTTTACTTTAACTTAAAACTGTTACAGTTCAAACTTGATCTATTCATTTAAAAATGAAATTCATTCTTCTTGTTTTAATTTGCGCAAAAAGTTCAATAATTTTCTCATTGATCTCTGGATGACAATTGAGGAAATTTTTCTACATTGAAAGTACTGCAAGTGGATTTAGTCTTTCTGTTAAATAAAATAACAAAATAAAATGAATCAAATAGAATAGCTGGACGCAAAATAATAATCTAATTCAACACTCTTCTACACTTTATCACATTCAAGAATATGCTAGGCGGTTTTTAAGCACGACACACGCTGAGCAAAAAAAAACTTCCTTCCACCATGACGCCAGAGCCGGCACTGCGAGAGCAACAGTGCTCTCTCTACCTGGCAGTCCCACTTTCCTCCCCACCCTCCTCCTATGTGCGCATGCGCACAACAGTCAAACACCACGTCGCTGGCACTGTGAAGCGCACAGTTCCACACAAAGTTTTTTGTATATTTTTCATAAACTGGGGGATGGCTACTGAAGTTCTGACACTAAGCTTAAGGAATATATATTGTACTACAAAAATAAAGAAAGAATTAAAGAAAAAAGGACTCATTATATTAAATGTTATCGATAATATCAAGTGGAAATAAGGGGTGCTGCAGTTCCGCAGTGCCTATACACGAACCGACATTGCTTTAGAACAGAAGTTCCTGAACTTGTGTTCGTCAAGGGTGTTGTGGGTGTCCGCAAAACCAATTAAGATTTTAAATCTATATGTAAATATATATTCGTTATTTGCAATGTGTCTGAACTTAAGGGGGGGAGAGGGGGAGACCATTTCATAAAGATTATTCTTAAACAAAACTTAATTACTTTCATTTAAAATATTCTAATACAAAACCTTAGAAATATTTTTAATTATACACGAATTTGATATCGATAAGGAACGTGATTTAAGGGCAGTATTATCGACGTTAAGGTGGGGATGTAGGAGATTGTCTGAATTAAGGTCCATATTCTTTTAGCTAACAAAAATGTGGTGGGTTTTTTNTATCCAGTAAGAACAGAGTTTAGTTCTCTAAACATTTTAATAATCTAAACAATTCTGAATGTTTGAAAAGGGTGTTCTAGATTTTGATGAGAACTATTTATATTTATTTAAAAAGATTTTAATCAATGCTCCGGTTCATGACAGATATTCGACCACTGTTGATTTTACTATGTGTAGGAAACTAAATGTTTCTACTGAAGAAGTCGACCTCGGTAAAGTGCTCACTTCAAGACCCGATGATCGTGGGTTCGAACACAGTCGGTGTCAACGGATCTTTCTTTAGCGATAAAAGTTTGTAGCATAACCTCCTTTGGAGGGGAAGTAAAACCATTGGTCTCAGATCGATTGTGAAATGTAAAATAAACCTTAAGGGTATGTGAAAATACCTTTCCCGGTAAAATTTTGTAGCCGGTTTCACTCTCGCTCGTAGAAATTCTTGGGTCCTGATATAATGAGTTGGTTCATAAAGTGCACCTTAAATACCTCAGATAAATAATCAAACCGTGTACTGTAGACATTTAATTTATTTTGGCTAAATCAAATTGTTTGCTATAAAACTGCAAAAATAATGCTCGTAGTTCGCATCACTTTCCGTCATACCTTAACAAAATGAAAATGTGTAAATATTTTATAAAAAATCCTTCCAATCGTAATAGTTTTTTTAGCATCGCCCCTTACTACCTGTTCAGTCGATAAGCATATGTACTAATTATACAGATTGAGCTAGAGATGAGGAAGGTTGGATTTAAATGAAGTTCACCCGCATTGGCGTGGAGGGAGAGTGGATAGGTATTTTGGTAAAAAACACACTCAGTTATAACCGACCGGGATTCAAGCCCCAATCTCCCTGTGATCGACAGTATAGACTAACACTAGAGTGATGCCTAAGACTATGCGACCACCGTAGCCGGTCCAGTCATATTAATTACAATAATGTAAGCAAGTTGAAAATTAAAAGGACTCTTTTATGAAGCCGTTATTTAAAGATGATCTAATGTTCCTTGTTTTGAGAATGGCCCTTCCTTGCGGCGTGTTGGTTAACGTCACTTAACAGGTAACACTTTATTTACAGGGGGAAAGGGGTCCGGGGGAGGAGGGGGAGATATTGGGAGTATTAGCCTTTTAAAAATGTTTGTTTTCGCAAGCTGCCCTGAATCACTCGTTCGTTTCTTCTGCCTGTATTAGGAAGTCTCGTTTCGTATTTATTATGATTTTTTTTTTCTCCACACATTAAAGAAACAAGTGAGCGCGGGTTGGCGAGCATCTCTTGAACAGATGGCCTTACGCCCGTGTTTATCCTGGGTTCATGCCTGGCCGCGCGCAAAGAGTAAACATAAGTACTTACATACTGCAGACACGTCAAAGCATCACAGCTTTTTTTTTTCATACCTTCTCCTGACTCCTCGGCAAGAGGAAATATTGTGATGGTCAAAAAAATATAAAATTTGAGATTTTGATGAATGTCAACGTTACATGACCTTCTGAGCCAGAAAAAGAAGATTTCATGATTATATCTGTTTATTTGTGTATGTATTTATTTGTGTATGAATATATATATATATATATTTATCTATGTATAGATGTATATTTATTTATTTATCTATGTATGGAGATATAAATATATCTATATACAGATAAACAGACATAATCGCGAAATCATACATATCACCTTAACACCGAAACCATTTCACCGATCGTGCAAAAAAACTAGGTATATAGGGCCTTCAAAAGATTCTCCAGAAACATTCTTGGAATTATATATCTAACGATAAAAATTTAACTAAGAGTAGTTTACTTTGTGGCAATATAAAAAGTTATTCTCTCAAAATTGTCCCTGAAGATTTTTTTACTAAAAATTCGTATCTAAACACTGTTTAATGTTACAAAAAAATGGCACGTCTCATTTTTCCGAGAAATTGTCTTAGACTTTTAGAGGGTAGATATCTACCACTTTGATCATATCTCCACAACTCTTTGAGATACTAATAACTTATCAGTTGAAGGATTATAAAAAATAAAAAATAAACTCTATTTAAAATGTATTTTTATAAAAAACAATAGTATTTGAGAGATAAATTATTATTATTATTCACCGTGTCTTACTACCCGTTCGGGTTGTACGCACTTACGCTAATGTGTAATGGTAGGGTGATTGTGAGATGACAGTTTAACTTGAGATCCGAACCACGGTGGAGGCTTGGCATTCCACACATTCACAAGTTGTGATTAATACACGTCTTGTCAGAGGTGAAGAAAGGGTTTGGCAATCAGCTAAATCTGTGCCAGGACCGAGGATTGAACCTTGGACCCCCAGCACAGAGGTCCAACATCTTACCCCTAGACCACCAGGTCACCTTGAAATAAAGAAATATATATATTTTAAAGTAGGTCTGGTATATACGAAGTTTATCGTCAATGCTCTTTGGTGGACCAAAATGTTATTTTTTTATTGTTTCTGTAACCGTGTATATGTATTATTTCATTTACACTCTTTGGTAGACTGTGATGTTATTTTTCCCATTATGTTTATATAACAATTTCATTTCACATATTTTACTAGTTTCAAGTAACTATATCCATTTTCAGCTAAGGGATCGATAAATTAATTGCCGGTCACCATACCATTTATTTTTATGGGTACTCAAATGTCTCATTTTGGGGGGTGGGGGGGGGGGCGGAGGTTATATTCTAATATTCTTGTCTCACTTACTCATTGGCATTAAGAACGAAAAAATGCACTGCTGCACTTACAAAAATACACAACCTATCCCTATCGTCAGCTAGTTTATTCAGTTCACTTCATTACAATCTATCCCTATCTTGTTCTAGTTCTATCCAGTTCAAACTTTCCCTATCTTGTTCTAGTTCTATCCATATCCTCTCATTACACTGTTTCTTTCCCTATCTTGTTCTAGTTCTATCCCTATCGTCTCATTGCACTGTTTCTTTCCCTATCTTGTTCTAGTTCTATCCCTATCGTCTCATTACACTGTTTCTTTCCCTATCTTGTTCTAGTTCTATCCCTATCGTCTCATTGCACTGTTTCTTCCCCTATATTGTTCTAGTTCTATCCATATCCTCTCATTACATTCTTTCTTTCCTTATCTTGAGCTAGTTATAGTCAGTGTACCTGATTGCACCTTAGCCTTATCTTGAGTTAGTTTTACCTAGATCAACATTATAACTTATTCCTATCTTGAGCTAATTGTACCAGTTCAACCCATTTCACCCTATCTCTTTTCGGTCCATGTTGATGTTATCCTCCTATCTGCCTCCAATTCTACCCAATGGTCTCTTACCATTGAATTTACCAGTCATTTCACTCCTTTTATTTAAGGTGTTCAATGTGCACTTTTTGAACCTACTGATATATATTAATTTATTATTTAGCACCGCTTCTACTGATATGATCAAACAACTTATAAACTAACTTAAATCCAGAACAGACACAACCCCCAACCCCCGGCCGTTAATTCATCACCGTGAAAGTGGAAACTCACATCTCACTAATGATACATTATTGGGTCACGTGAAGAATCGAACCCGGGACCCTTTGCTCAGTATAAAAACACGCTACCGTCTGAGTTAAGATGTCGGGCAGTTTGTTAGTCATTTATATCCATACTAATATATATAAAGTAATTTATACAAACATATTTAAGTATTATTCCGCAAGGTTATTCAAACACAATACATCAAACCAGTATTTGAGGAAAAGATAGGCCTACTCTGTATGAATAAAGTGCATTTATTTGTAACCTTGTCCTCACTAAAATGTTTGTTAGAACAAGTGTAATTTGGGAAGTTAATGGAAGAGTAAATTTTGATTTAATTCTCCCTGAAGGTAAATTTTACTGATTAAATTAATTGACTGAGACAAGTTGAAAACGGAATATATTATTTTGATTCCTTTTCTTTGAATACTAGAAATTTAAAAATATTGCTAAGTTTTTTTAAGTGTTCGTTTAGTTTTGAGGGTTAGTTTTAGGTGGCTCAACCTGTTTTGGTGCAAGTATTAAATTTATAATCCATAGTGGTAGTCACGTGGGTTGAGGTGTCAATTTTGCAATAGACTGTATTTCCGTTAACAGAAAAGTCGATGTTCAAATCTTACTTATAGTACTTTGGTGAATTGGGGGAGTTTTTTTAGTTTTTCTTCAAGCCTCTCCGAAAATGCGGGTACACATTCTTTTTCGGCACACATTCTTTTTCAGCCCTATCCCATTATTGTAGTTAAATATGGTTAGTACGGGTGGGTAGTGATATCCAATGTAAAACATAATTTAAAGCAATAGAAACCTTCTTAGAAACACTTTTTGTGATAGAAAAATATATCTTCATCACAACTCCCCCCATTGGTTAAGTGGTCGACCATCGAGTTAGGAGAATCAAGTTCAATTATTCTGGATTGAGTTGCTTAAGGTAATTTTATTTGTATAAGGATTTGTTTTGAAAACTAATAAGTAAAGAAATATATAGGAGCTAAGGCTGAGTGTATGGTGCTAGACATACTTTTTTTTTTCTTAAGGAGATTGGTCTTTTAAGTCTTTAGTTGGTTTAAACGGTGCGTTTAGAAAGTTAACTTTAAATATTCCAATCAAAAAAAGCATCGGTATTGTGCCTTAGCTTATCCCCCCTCCCTTCCTCTCCCGGCGAATGATACTTTAATTATAGACCGTCAAGGTGAAATTTGTTTGTGTCTACTTACCAGTAGCCGCGTATAACCTTGTACAGGAGTCTACGTCCAAATAAACAATTGAAGGTGGTTTGTACAAACTGTGATCCATTTCTAGGGGTGCCCAAGCATACTCTCAATTATTATTTTTTAACGCCGCTTCTTACTACCTGTTCATTTTACACGCTAATAATTGTTTTAGGGATTAGGAATGTTATATTTAGAGGATGTGTGTCCACATTTACGTGGAGTGAGAGGGAAAAAAACAATTTTGGAAAAACCACCTTCATTACACCCGACCGAGATTCGAACCTTAATCTCCCCATCATCGACTGTATAGTCTACTGTAAGAGTAGCGCGTTAGACCATGCGGCCACCGAAGCGGCAAAATTAAATAAACTTTGGTTTACACCCGATCTACGTTCGGGCTATCCGCATTTTTACACTAATGAAATAGAGATTAAAGATGTAGAATTTAGAAGAAGGGTGTATACACACATTCTTGGAGGGTGCTTAAGAAACCCTCTATTAAAAACTATCCTAATTGAACCAGCTCTTGATTCAAGCCTCTACTTCCTCATCACCAGGAAAACAGACAATAGGAGACTAATGCCTTAGTCCATTTGCCCACCATTCCCTGTAAATTAAAACTAAATGTGTAATATTGACTTCATGTTAATTATTTCATTTAAGGCAACAGTTTAGATTGTTTTTATTTTATAATAATTACTGCCTAAATTTTTGGAAAATATGAGTTACAAAATTAGTCAAATATAATAACTCTAATGTAGAATAACCATTTCCCGATCTTTACTTCACTATTTACGGGGAAAGATTAAAATTAGATTAAAACTTCTAAAATGAATTATACATTCATCCGTCTGTGCCCCTCTTACTCTCCTGCAAATTGTATGTATTTATAAATATATCACCAAGGATATTAACAAAATAACAGGTAAGGGAAATTTTTAGAGCTTGGAGAGAGAATAGGAAAACGATGGTGATAATTCACACATGGAAAACGATCCCCAATGCACGTGACTAAGACGAGGACCTTGACCTCTTCTTCACAGTAGATTCACTATATCGTGAGCCTGACGTCTTAGACCAGTGATTTTCAACCTGTGGTACGGATACCCCCGGGAATACAAGAAAATAATTAAGTAATAGTTTCCATTTCTTTTTAAACTGTAAGTTTACATTATTTGAACATAATAAATTTAAAAATAACTTTAAATAGGACCCTAGAATCCTGGTGAATCCTCTGATCCTTAGGGATATTCGAGAATCAAGGATTTGAGAAAATAAAGGATTCGAGACTCAACTTTTTTTTTTCTCAAACTTTGAATTTTGGTATGTTTAAAGTTTTTAATAAGCCTTATTGATTGTTCAGACTAATTATAGTAATAGTAAAAACTTAACAAAAATATCCCAGATCGTTAGTTCAACACTTAACAGTATGTATGAACTATTTTTGCTATAATCCATTTATTATTAATGGATTATAGCAAAAGTAGGCTAAATCACATTTATTTATTAGTTATATTTTCTATAATTCAATTATATTCATATTTCCTCTTTTGATAATCATTTTTCCCAAGACTCGGATTTAAATTTGAGATTAGGAACATGTAGGTAAAAAAAAGATTCATATTCGAGATTCGAATTGGTAAATAAAATAGATTCAGCCCTACTCTAAAAACGTAGCTCTTTGAAACAAACCCAATATAATAACTAGTTTTAATTGGTAATATATTGTATGTAATTAATGTTTTTTCTATGTGTTTATGTATAAGTATAAAATAAGTCTTATTTAAGTGACATGTGAAGTTTTTGCTTGACTAAAATATGTGAATTGGTTTTTATAGCTGGTCATGCAAAATATATAGTGTTTTAGTCAAAATAACACACTTTAATTTCTAAATTAGGATATTAGTTTAAAAAAATATCCTTCCCGTATGACTTGGGAGAGAGTTTTTTGTTAAATTAAACCTTTGAAGTACTTAACAAAATTGTTTACGAGTACGCCACCTTAAAAAGGTTCAAATCAACTGTATATATATTGAAAATACCAGTTTGGATATAATTAAATACAATAAATTTGTATTAATGTCTATAGACACTTAAACATGCTTACCATGTTTTTATAAGATTCAGATTCGATATTCGTCGGTAAAATAAAACTTTGGCTTCATAAAATTATGTATTGACACAACTATACTTTAAACCCAAATAATAATAATAATATAATAAATAATAATAAATGTTCGTATAAGTATCAACAAACTGTGTTTTGACTGTACTTCACGCAAAACGCGCAAATTTTTCCTACTCGTTTGTGTTGGCAGAAGTGTCATGATACGCATGCAGTAAGCGTGGCCTTTCCAGTCATTCGTGTCGGGGCGGGGGGGGGTCCACCCTGAATACACCCTGTCGTCAATATTTAGTTAGATTTATTCGTCCATTTGCTAAAAATTTTTTAGCACAACGTCTTACTAACCGTTCGGGTTATACGCCTATGTACTAGTTATGTTAATAATTTTAGGGATCAAGAAGGTTATGTTTAAAATAAGTGTACCCGCATTTGCGTGGCGAAAGAAAGACCAGATTGAAAAAAAAAACACTCTCGGTACATCCAACCAAGATTCGAACTTTGATCTCCCCGTCATCGTTAGTCTAATCTACTGCGAGAGTAGCGCGTTAGACCATGCGGGTACCGAAGCCGGTTGTTCAGTGTTGTTTTGTTTATAATCGTTTTGTCGTCTTGTCTTGATCCCCCCCTCTCCCTCTTTATCAACCAGTTTTATATTTCGGTTGTTTCACTTCCTAGTTCATAATCTCGTCAACAGCAGACACCATGTGCAACATCACATGCGCTCTCGCTATCAAAACAGTTTTGCATACGAGATAAGTTTTGGATTGACGCCGCGTCACTTTTTATTTGTTTGTTCGGTTGCGGTACTTAGTAGTACTTCCTAAACACATAGGTTATATTATCACACGACTTACAAGCTATGATAATCTAGGTCATGAATACGACTAAAACCCACTTCAGTGGCCGTATGGTTTGAGGCGTCAATCTAGTATGAGACAGATCTGCTCGTTGATGGGGAAATCAAGGTTCGAATCCCGGTCGGATGCAATGAGGCTGGTTTTTCCTTTAATGGTTTCCCACACTCTTTCCACGCAAATACGGGTAGAATACCTCTCTAAAATGCTTCCTTCCTCAACCCTATTTTATTAGAGTAATTATTGTTCATAATAAATGTGTATACAACCCGAACAGGTAAGAATATGTGGTGATAAAATAAAATAAAAAACCTTTTAAAACCTTGTCTACATACTCTTTAACATCCGTAAAGGTGTATTCCTTTAGTCCTTATGATTAGTGGTCACGGGTTAGCACTCCGTAATATTAATCACGTATTAATCGTGCCTTTCAGTAAAAAAGAAATACAACCATTTGATCCCATAAAACTCATGGAAATAAAACAATTTCAAAAAAATTTATGAACACAATCAATATTTTTTATAATTTTATTTTTCATTTAACGTTGGACTACGGACCTTAACAAAGCTTAACGCACCCAACCCTAAAGTCTAGAAAATTAGACTCCATTCGCGACAGGAGAGGTGGAAACTGAGAGCTAGCAGAAGATTTTTATTGAAAACATTGACTGAAAGTAATAAATGTCAACTTATTTGTAGATTATTATTAGCTGCTTACTAATATTATATTATCAATAATAAGTGTTAATGAACGCCTCTAATAATACCTTCCTAAGTATTACTGTATAATTGACTTTCTCGTAACTAATTTAAAGAAAAAACAATATTAATAATACTATAATGTTTTTGTTTTATGGGGTTGGTAACAAGATATATTATGGTACATGAACTAATAAATTAATAAGTATTGTATTCACACTTGTATAGCTGACCACCAAAATAAATATAACTTAGAGAAAGAGCCATACAAAATATTAGTTTCAAAATAAAAAAGTTTTTATTTTGTAAGCAGATGCGCATGAA
This sequence comes from Timema monikensis, assembly GCA_902151445.1. Lineage (NCBI taxonomy): Eukaryota > Metazoa > Arthropoda > Insecta > Phasmatodea > Timematidae > Timema > Timema monikensis. The sequence continues at coordinate 137,272 of CABFVZ010000292.1, read as the reverse complement.
CACCATTGAATCCCATTTGTATAACGTTATAAAACACCCTTGTTTCAGCTGGTTCACCATCTTAATTTGTGAAGAGAACGAAGCCTTTTAAAAACTTTCTTTTTGTAATGGCATAAAATATGGTATAAGATCATTTTGTAACAGTTAGAAAAGTATTGGTTAAAAACTAAGATTTGGGCAACCAATGAACGGGCCTGAGTGGTGATTGAGAGTTCTTCAGATACTAATCAATTCACTCTGAGAGGTTTTGGGTTCAAATCCTGGTTGGTCCAAATGAGGTACGTATGATTCGGAATTAATTGTTGCAGTGGTATTTGGCCCTAATAGCCCTCTTACATTCAAGATCATTTAAAGTAAAAATCATAATATTTTAACCACACGTTTGGGCACGTGGAGAAAGGCGTCAGTCTCCTAATTTGGTTTTCTGATGGTGTTTGACCAAATCTAATGATTATTTTAAAATAAAGGGATTTATTTCTTAACACAAATGCGGGTACACTTATTTAACATCCCATCTTTATCATCCTTACTCTATTAGTGTAAATACACGGATATTTCTAACGGGTAGTTAGACACAAGGCACGTATAAACAAATATATCTAATAATTAACTATGATAAGTACCACAAAAACTTCTCTCCCAAAAAAAAAAAAGGATAAGAGCGCTACAAAGTTTGCGTGAAGATTTTACCCAACCCTGAGGTGCGTCACGATGCGTATTGTTGTACCGGGTTAGATTGGTCGGCGAGCTCAGACAGACGCTCAACAGACGCCAACACGGAGAGACGCTGACCAGCAGGCCGACGAGGAAAGGTCGTCCAGCGTCCTGCCTATTTGACGCAGACCTCCTGAAATACGTTAGCTCAGGTCCAGCCGACGAATTAAAACAATAGTTTTATTTTCTCATAAGGCCAAAGTCGCACTTAATTTTCTATGTGTAAATTTTAATTTTTCAAAAATGAGTAATCAGTAAACTACCCTGAAATAGATTTTTTTAATGCGTTCAGTTTTATTTATATTATAAAGCACTTTCCTTTGGTCATTTGAACCAACTCGTAAATTCTGTTCTGGGAAAACCTCAAATGTTCCAAATTAATTCAATATTAATTAACATTCTTATATGCTATGTATGATTGCCAAACCATTCCTTCGCCTCTGACAAGACGTGTATTAATCACAACTTGTGAATGTGTGGAATGCCAGGCCTCCACCGTGGTTCGGATTCCACGTTATTAAACTGTAGGTCCTCCATTTCATCTCACAATCACCCTACCATTACACATAAGCGTAAGTGGGTACAACCCGAACGGGTAGTAAGACGCGGTTCTAATAATAATAATAATAATAATATATGCTATGTAAAGCACTTTCCAGGTACCCATTTTAAACAAAATGTGTTGAATCCGTTTAAAAAAAAAACTTTAAAAATCAATCATTAATAAACTATCTTTTATTATAAAAATCACAATTTTACCTTGAAATGTGCCCATATAACATAGAAATAATATCAATTTTAAATATAATCCATTAAAACCTTTTCGGCGCTATCCACAGAGACATAATTAGGGTCTATGACCAACCTTTTTGAGTTTGGGAATAAATAAAACTTCCAAGATCCATTAAATCTCGAGGTCAAACATTTTCAAGATTTCAATATGCGCGTTGGTACGATTGTCATTGCATCATTGGAATCATAAAGCAATCCCGAGTCGAAGGTGGTTGCGTTATCTGATATCTCGCGATAATATTTGATAGCTCAAATATAGCTGGCGATTTACGTACGTCCATCACAGACTCTGCCATAAAATATGAGTGAAGAACTTTCTTTGGCACGGGACCATTTCTGGATAAAGCATTGGCGTACTGATCCAAAGCTCCTGGGCTCGATTCCCATGTCCAGGATTCGTTTTTCAATTTAAAGAAAATAATATTATTGTTCATGGGTACGTTCAATTAAGGATTACTAACTGTTTAGTCGAAGGCCACAGACAAATAATATACCCAGACACTCAACCTCCAGGTTAAAATGTCTGCGCTCCTTTTACCAGCTTGAGTACTTCACCACTAGGATCACTGTGGTTAGTCCTATCATCACCCAGCAGTGACACTAGCGAAGCCCAGTGTTGAAGGACTAAAGCTGGTAAAAGGAGCGCAGCGAAACGCCCGTTAAGTTGAGAGTTTGTTTCTTACTTGTCCGTTTCCAAGAGTTAAGTGTGAAGAGGACAGCCTGGAAAATCACAGTGACAGACATCCAAGACTCAAACCTTCCTGTCAAAGTCACTTTTAATCCTTACGACTCACATTTTACAGCATCACGCCTGACACTGTGACGTAAATATTAAAAATACACTTTGATTTCGGCTATTTTATAATTCATGTGATGAAATTTGTTTTTTTATCATTACGTAAAATTTATCAGGGTCTTAGATAAACATTTAATTACACTAATAGTGTATTATTGAGATGAAACGTACCCTCATTTGCATAGATGGCGAGTGTGAAAACCTTTTTAAAAAAACAGTGGACCTGGATTATAACGCCAACCTCTCCCCGTTATCAGCAAACAAGATCAAATGATCTTGATACTTAATCCGCGTGACCACCGATGCAGATAATCTAAGCGGCAGGGATGAGGCAGATAAACTTAATAAAATGATGAAACGCATTAACTTGGGAAGGAGGATGAGAAAAATCAATATTGATAGCCCACACACCTCCCAGTGCACTTGGTCACGATTCGGACCTTGACTAACCCGTTTACGTCACGAGACTGACGCTTTTGATCATGTGACCATCTGTAAAACTTTGCGTTTATAACGTGTATGAAAAATATTCGTTTGGTTATAAAAGTACAGCATATTTTTTTAGAAGTGCATCGTAAGTCAATGTTAACTGGCCCCTTGATATAGTGGTAAGTCCACCTGGAGACAATAATAGGGGTCCTGGCTTAGATTACTGGCTGGTACCATGGTTTTTTCCTCTAAAGAGGAACCGTCTAAACGGTCACCGAGGTTTGGTTAGTTAGGCTTAAATTAGGTTTAAATGTTTCTACTAGTTCCACACCCTCATACTCACTATCACCATCGCCTCATCTCATCGGGACGACATAGAAATAGCCTCCACGGAAGGAATGTACGATTAGTACAGTCGGTCGTTTCCTGTGAAACGGTGTATTAATACTGGCTAAACTTTCCGCAAACTGAGCTACTAGTGATGTAACCCAGACACGTATAAATTAATAAAGTAAATGTTTAGGTGTTGTTTTCTCGTCGATTCTTTTGAATGGTGACAGTACCATTTATCAGATTCATATATTTTTATTTTGAAAGTCTTCCCCCATAATATCCCCAGGGTATAAGCACCATCTTTGACACGCAGCATCCCATTCACCTGTCACGAATTAACCATTGCGACCTCATGTGACATCGTAAAAAAAAAAA
>CABFVZ010000292.1:102896-127829 GCA_902151445.1 Timema monikensis | reverse complement strand
TTTTTTTTTTTTTTTTGTATTAAACAAATTTTATTGACTGCTCGCTGTGGGTCAAATTATTTTGTAACGCAACAAGATAGCAAACAATAATATGTGTATACACGTATGTTTAAATTATTATCAAATTATTAAACATTATTATTATTATTCACTATCAGTGTATACGGAATAATATATTAGTCATTGATCTTACATCTAACGTTTAGCACCAAGGAGAAATATCAACATCAAATACAGCCGGAAGTTAAATAAAAATAATCAAAGCCTCAAATCTAAAGAGACATTACCAGAAATATAGTACTTAATTACTTACTCTATGTTACTAGGAACTTGAAAGTTCATTACCGTACTCACAAAATTACGCCAACTATCCCTATCTTGAGCTAGTTCCATCCAGTCTACCTCATTACAACCTATCCTTATCTTGAGCCAGCTATATCTAGTCCACCTCATTACACCCTATCCCTATCTTGAGCTAGTTCCATCCAGTCTACCTCATTACACCCTATCCCTATCTTGAGCTAGTTCCATCCAGTCTGCCTCATTACAACCTATCCCTATCTTGAGCCAGCTATATCTAGTCCACCTCATTACACCCTATCCCCTCTCTTTGAGCTAGTTCTATCCAGTCCCCTCATTACATCCTATCCCTATCTTGAGCTAGTTCTATCCAGTTCCCTCATTACACCCTATCCCTATCTTGAGCTAGTTCTATCCAGTTCCCTCATTACACCCTATCCCTATCTTGAGCTAGTTCTATCCAGTCCCCTCATTACATCCTATCCCTATCTTGAGCTAGTTATATCCAGTCCACCTTATTATATACACTCTTATCTCCTGAAGGTCCATTCTAATGTTATCCTCTCATCTGTGTCTAGGTATTCCCAATGCTCTCTTCCTATTGGGTTTGCCAGTCAGTACCCTGAACACGGGTTCTATATTCTCTCATTCGCGTTACATGTCCCTGCCCACCGTAATATTTGACACTTGATTATCCTAGCAATGGATTGTTATGAGTAAAGGGTATGTAAATCATCATTATGCAACTATCTCCCCTTTCCCAATATTTTCTTCCCTTTTTGGATCAAATATATTCCTAAGCAACTTTGTTTCAAACATCTTAAATTGGTTTTTTTTATGTAAGGTAAGAGACCACGTTTTACACCCATAGAGAACAACCTATGATTTTATTGTATATTCCGAGATCTACATTCCTTAAAGCGGATGAATGCTAACAACTTACTGATCGAGTAATAACATAAGTATCCCGAATGTATTCTATTCATTATTTCGAAAGATTGTTATTGCTAGGTAAAATTGTTCTTAAATATTTAAACTCATTAACCATGTAAAATGATATGTTGTTCACAGTAATCTCTAAATTATCGTCTTTAATCTGTGTGCTCTGAAATATAACTAAGAATATAATTATAGATTTGAAATTGAATTGCAGCCTTAAATCCATGCTAACTTGACCTGTGTAACGCCAAGTATCTGCAGCTATAAAATAAATTATAAGAAATACTTTTTTTGAGACCGACACTAAATCGCCCACAAAGCTATAGCTCAATAAGGCGGCACCTTTTTTTTAAAAAAAAAGGTATCCCTGCGCCAAACAAGCCATCAACACGCGCTACACGGAACGGAAGTTCTTACACAAACTAAACATGTTCATAAATTGAACTGACGCAATAGTGCGATGTTTACAAAGAAGTGTTCGTCGAGGAGAGCCCAAACCACAGGAAATGACGAAGTTTATTGGTGTGTGTGTTGTAGTATTTAATGTGCACTTTCTAAGCCCATAGATTATATTGTGGTCTAAGGCGTCGGGCTCATGAAATACCGGGTAGGTTGAGGATTGGATCCCATTCAGCCGCACTTAGAGGATAGTTTTTCACATGTGACTTATGAGCATGGATAGATAGATATTAACCTCTTCCGGTAAATTATGAATAAGGAAAACTTCCCACGGTGGCGAATTGTGGCCTACTAATTAGTTGAAGGGGGTGAATTTGGATAGGTGGCACCTATAGCCTATTACATATAGACATAAACGCATCAACTTCTGTTTTGGGGGACGAGTCGGGTGAAAAATGTTGGGATGCAAAAGGTGCTTTCAAATACTTAAAAAAAAAAAACTACATAAAGTAAGCCCGCAATTGAGCTATACAGACCGAGCGGCCGCCACCGTTAACGATGACAATGCCAACATTTGTGGATAGAGGGTGTCAGGTGGTTGACACAATACAACCTGCTGCCGTTAATATCAGTTCTCTAAACCGGAGCCACTATTTATTTATTCAAGTAGCTCCTCATTTGTCCTCACGAGACTGAAACAGACCCCGTTCCAGGTACAATTCTTCAGAGATAAATTTTAGAAGCGCCGGCGATTGAACCCAGTATATCTCGCTATGTAGCCAGGAAATATGACCACTAGAACACAGAGAGGTGGTCTTTCTTTCTTTATTTATTTATTTATTTATTTATAAATGACATAGGCTGTAACAAACAAACTATATGTAATCCAAGTTACAATTCAAAAGTAGATTCCAAGGATCACAGAACACAATTCCATTTAGAAAAACAATCGGCTTGAATCAGGTTGGAACCCAATCAGACCCCTTTATAGGTATGTAGACCTCCCCCCCTCCTCCTCTCATCATTCCTTATTCGTGGCTAAGAATGAGTTAATTCTTCCCATGAACGCGGCTGCCAAAACTATGTTTTCACCACGATACCCTTCACAGCCATTTCCCACTTCGCCTCTAAAATAAACTGGTCTTCCAAGATCTTCTCTGTTCCCGATTGAATTTTTTTTTTTCACGCACTCTTTCTTTCCAATTCATTATTCCTCCTCACCATTCATTCCTCAGATTTAATCTTCCACGAGATCAGGCTAAGAATCTAGATGTTTTATACGTGCGTTGTTATACTTTGGCGATCGTTTAATTCGGTACTAGGGCTGCGCTTTTTCGGATTTCAAACAAAGAATTGTGTTTAGTGTTTCTTTTCTCACTCTCTCTTTTAGAAACGTGTTTTATTTCTCTCTCTCGAAAGTCTTTGGAATGTCCTTACAGAAATGGGAAATAGTTTCTTGGACAGGTAAAGCCGGCAGGTGCTTCAAACATTATTCAAGGAAGAGCTCACCCCCATCAAAGTGGTATTGTAAACCAAACTGTCACTTTGGTACACCTCAGAAATCATCCACTTACTTTTTTTTTTATTTCGTTTTACTTTTATTTACACACTCCTACTTTCCTTGTTTTACCTGCTTCCATCTCTGGCTCAAAACCAAAGATTTATCTCCAGAGAGCTTACAGTTGACTTCTTAAAATCGTTCTGGCACTGATGAACATTTTAATTTAAAATAAGAAAAAGAACATTTTAATTTAATATAAAAAATAGAGAACGTTAAAATGCAGAGCGGAAGTTGGGATATATATCTTAAAAAAAAGAATTTAAAAAAGTGTCTCATTTGATCTACGTGTCTTTCAAACCTGAGCAAGTAAAAATAAACCAGCTGGAAATGTATATAAATATATTAGTTGTGCGGGTAGGACTGATTCAGCTGGTAATGTTTACTCTAGTAGAGTTTCCTAGACTGCTGGTCGTCTCTGTGAGTTGGTTGTTTGGTACCTTTTGGATTTTTCCGCTTCTAATCCGCATTCTTTTTTTTTTATCATTGCATCTTACTACCTGTTCAGGTTATACTGACCATATGACAACCTCTATCAGCAAATGTTAGCACCATCGTCGCTAACGTCGACGTGGCGTTCGGTATAACTCACTTGGGCTCCACACCATGGAGTTATTTTTATATCTACGTAGACTTACATAAAGTTATTTCTTTGTGTGTAAAAATTAATTTCGTGGGGTGGAGTGTAGCCAGAAAAATCAGACTTTATTAAGACTGCGTCTGTGATATATATTAGCCACCTGGTCCCATTTGACCAATGGGCTACCTGATTAATGAGCGTTCTACTGAGGGATCAGAACAATTCACAGGTAGTTGCATTCAACTCTGCTTACACCGCCAACACACCCCGTCACGTCAATAATAGTATAGCTGTTTTCTAAATAATGTATTCGTGCAAAGAGGTTCGAGTCCCGTCACTTACAGAATTTTTCCGTGAAGCAGGTATGGAGGGTCGTGAGCACAAATTAGGAGTTACTTGAATAAAGAAGTAGCGGCTCCGGTCTAGAAAGCTGAGATTAATGGTGGGAGGGTTTGTTGTGCCAACCACATGCCACCTCTATCCACAAGTGTTGGCACTATCACCGTTAACAATGGCGGCCTCTCGGTCGATATAGCTCGATTGCGGGTTTACGCCATAGTTTTGGAGATGCATAAATCTCATAAGTAAATATAAGATAATAATATTATTCTTCGAATAATTTCTAATAAGGCACATAACTAATTTTTTTTTTAATAACGTGTTATTTTTGAAAGTTGTTACACTGATTACATATATATATAAAACACGTTAGTTGCTGTTCGATATCAATTTAGTTACTGCCCAGGGTCACACGAATGTCAAGGGTCAATCTGCAGACGCACCCCGACGGCGAAAGTTGTCCACCCACCATCTGTACCAACTCCTGAATTTAGCTACTGTCCAGGGTCGCACGACTGTCAAGGGTCAGCCCACGGTGTTCAGCACCCTGACGGTGAAAGTTGTCCGCCACCATCTGTACCACCTCCTGACGTGCCATCTGATGGCCACCAACACCCAGCCGTAATAGGCGATCAGAGTGAGACAAGAGGTGGCGAACAGTGCTGCTATGAGCCAAGGCACGTCTGTACCGCCGGAGTCTCCCAGGACATGCAAGGAGAACACACACAGGTAGGCGGCCAGGAGGGCGAAGGGGGTAACCACCATGAAGCAAATCAGGTCCACCAGCATCTGAAACACGTGTCATGAGGTGGATAATAGGGTGGATATGTTCAGGTTACACACATATGTACTAATTACGCTAATGAGTTAGGAACTAGGAAGGTTGAATTTAGAGAATGGTACCCGCATTTGAGAGTAGGTAGAGGGGAACACCGTTTAGGAAAAAACTCCATCAGTGTACCCAACCGGGATTTAAACCCCGATCTCCTTGTCATCGTCAGTCTAGTCTAATTCGAGAGTGACGCCTTAGCTAATGCGGCCACCGAAGCAGATCCTACGGTTTAAACCTTATTTTTAATAACGAGATAATAGTTAAACTATCTGTATAAACATGTATTTTTTGATGAAGGAAAGGCGTAAATTTCAACGGCCCATTCTGTATTTATTATAAAATCAATTATATTCAGTCTTCAGTAGAAATCATTATTGATCAAAACAAAGGCACCCGATTCGGTGCCCGCATTGTCTAAGGCGTCACTCTCGCAATATACTGAACTGCCGATGATGGGGAGATTGGACTTCGAATACCATGGAGGTGTACTGAGGTTGGTTTTCCTAAATGGTTTTTACCCTCCCAACATGCAAATGAGGGTACACCAACTATAAATTATATCTTAACCAACCCTAAGACATATGCGTAATTAGTTCATATGCAAATAACCCGAATGGGTGCTAAGACGAGATGTGTTTATCGATCGTCAAGATGGAAGTTATAGCTCAATGACGGTCTTGCTTTTGTCTCAGACGCCATTTGAAGACTCAGCAGTCAAGAACTCAAATATATGAATATTTAAGTTTCTTTTCTGAATGGTAAACTAATATTTGTAGTGGTTAAAGCTAAAAAAGGTAGTTATTTCAATGATATGAGCAACTTTTTTTACACAAGTTTCGACTTGAAGCTTTCAATAGATACTTCGGTGACCTGGTGGTCTAGGGGTAAGGTGTCAAGACTTATGTGCTGGTGTCCGGGGTTCAATCCTCGGTCCTGGCACAGATTTATCTGATTGCCAAACCCTTCCTTCACCTCTGACAAAACCTCTTGTGAACGTGGGGAATGCCAGGCCTCCACCGTGGTTCGGATTCCACGTTAAACTGTAGGTCCTTCATTTCATCTCGCAATCACCCTACCATTACACATTAGCATAAGTGCGTATAACCCGAACGGGTAGTAAGACGCGGTGCTAATAATAATAATAATAATAATAATAATAATAATAATAATAATAATAATAATAATAGATACTTCCCCGCCACATTACAAGCTATGGTATTCTCACAATGTGGTAGGACCTATTTCTTGTGAGAGTGACAGTTCCCACTCATCAGCAGCATACTGTCAGGGTCTGTTGTGAAACCGAGAGTTTCTTTATGTCCCCACTCACCTGCTTACTGTCAGGGTCTGTGGTGAGCCCCAAATAGTTCCTTTATGTCCCCACTCACCTGCTTACTGTCAGGGTCTGTCGTGAGCCCCAGATAGTTCCTTTATGTCCCCACTCACCTGCATACTGTCAGGGTCTGTGGTGAGCCCCAGAGTGTTTCTTTATGTCCCCACTCACCTGCTTACTGTCAGGGTCTGTCGTGAGCCCCAGATAGTTCCTTTATGTCCACACTCACCAGCATACTGACAGTGTCTATGGTGAGCCCCAGAGTGTTTCTTTATTTCCCCACTCACCTGCTTACTGTCAGGGTCTGTCGTGAGGCCCAGATAGTTCCTTTATGTCCCCACTCACCTGCTTACTGTCAGGGTCTGTGGTGAGCCCCAGAGTGTTTCTTTATGTCCCCACTCACCTGCTTACTGTCAGGGTCTGTGGTGAGCCCCAGAGTGTTTCTTTATGTCCCCACTCACCTGCTTACTGTCAGGGTCTGTGGTGAGCGCCAGAGTGTTTCTTTATGTCCCCACTCACCTGCTTACTGTCAGGGTCTGTGGTGAGCGCCAGAGTGTTTCTTTATGTCCCCACTCACTTGCATACTGTCAGGGTCTGTGGTGAGCCCCAGAGTGATTCTTTATGTCCCCACTCAACTGCATACTGTCAGGGTCTGTGGTGAGCCCCAGAGTGTTTCTTTATGTACCCACTCACCTGCTTACTGTTCAGGGTCTGTCGTGAGCCCCAGATAGTTCCTTTATGTCCCCATTCACCTGCATACTGTCAGGGTCTGTGGTGAGCCCCAGAGTGTTTTTTTATGTCCCCATTCACCTGCATACTATCAGGGTCTGTCGTGAGCCCCAGATAGTTCCTTTATGTCCCCATTCACCTGCATACTGTCAGGGTCTGTCGTGAGCCCCAGATAGTTTCTTTATGTCCCCATTCACCTGCTTACTGTCAGGGTCTGTGGTGAGCGCCAGAGTGTTTCTTTATGTCCCCAATCACCTGCTTACTGTCAGGGTCTGTGGTGAGCCCCAGAGTGTTTTTTATGTCCCCACTCACCTGCATACTGTCAGGGTCTGTGGTGAGCCATAACTTTAGAGAGTGCAGGGTGGTGTGTCTGGGAGTACGTTCCACCCGGAACCGGAAGCCGCACAGCTCACAGAACTCTGTGCCGGAGGCCGAGAGCCACCTCTCGAGACATGCCATGTGCACCAAGGCCACTGTGCCCCGGCAGTAGCATGGGGACTTGAGAGTTCCCAAGAGGGAGGAGGAACCTCCGCTGTGACATATGCGACACATGCTGCCTGCTGGAGGAATGGATGAGAGAAATCAGTGGTGGCTCGCGGACTATTGTTAGAGGAGGGAGTGGGGGATATATCAATCAGTCGTGGCTCGTGGACTATTGTTAGAGGGGGAAAATGAGGGTTTCAATAATTTACTTCTGGTACTAGAGATAAGCAAAGGATCGATACTCTCCTTCCAATACTGTAGATGAGTAAAGGATTGATACTTTCCTTATGAGAGGATGAGTAAAGGATTGATACATTCCTTCTGATAAGTTGAGTAAAGGATCGATACTTTCTTTCCAATATTGTAGATGAATAAAGATCGATACTTTCCTTCCTATACTAGGCCTATAGATGAGTAAAGTATGTATAATTGTCTTCTTATACGAGAAACAAATAAAGTGTGCATAAGTTACTTTTCTTCTTATTCAAGAGACAAATAAAGTATCAATAATTTTTTATCGATACCACATTTTTGGTCTTGACCTAATTTAATCTCACTCGCTTAAAAAAATGTCATACGCCAAGAAATGACGTGATTTTCTAACCTAAGGAATCGTTCGAGTCCTGACGCACCCCTTCGGCCTTTTTGTTCTCTAGGGGGTCACAGTAGTCGCACCTGCCCACCACCCCTTCTGACTTCTTGCTCTCTGGCTGGGTGACCTTGACCTCGTTCTGCACATCATCACCCAACTGTGCCTGCGCCATGATACCAATCCACACAGCCGTGCGAGGGAAATAAAGAAATAAACACTCGGGATAATTTCGGGAAGAATTTTTTTTTTACCCTCCCATTTTTTCTAACGTGACTTAAAAATGTATATTTGTGTGTATGTAAGGCAACCAAATATTGTGTTGTTGTGTTTCTACACCGGTAATCATACCAACCGATTGTTGTTAATTAGATATAATAATAATAATAATAATAATAATAATCTAATAATGGCGTGACTGGGATACATCAATCTGAAGCTCAGTTTGTGGAAAGATTAGCCAGTACTAATGTACTAGGAGACGCCCTGACTGTACTAATCCTACATCCTTTCCGTGGAAGATCTCTCCATGTCTAGATAAGGGGAGAGGATGATGATAGTGAATATAATGAGATAAATTCAATGAATTATTATTATTATTATTATTAGCACCGCGTCTTACTACCCGTTCGGTTTGTACGCACTTACGCTAATGTGTAATGGTAGTGTGATTGTGAGATGAAATGGAGGACCTACAGCTTAACGTGGAATCCGAACCATGGTGGAGGCCTGGCATTCCCCACATTCACAAGATGTCTTGTCATAGGTGAGGGAAGGGTTTGTTAATCAGATAAATCTGTGCCGGGACCGAGTAAAATTCAATGAAGATCCGAACCTAGATTAAACCTTATCAACCAAACTCTGGGGACAATGGTAATTAGTCTCCTTACGAGAAAATTACCCCGGTATCAGCTGGGAATCGAACTCATGGCCTTTTAGGTCATCTTCGCAGAGGCTCTGCCCATTCTATCACGAGGTTGGTTATTAATTATTATTAGTATTACTATTATTATATATTATGCGATCCATACAATTAAAAACTAAAGGCTAGATACTTGAACGTGTGACGTTTATAATTCGAACTATTGTAGGTAGGGAGATCATACGCGATGTGAGACTCTAACCTCAAAATGATTAAATTCTGGCTTTGAATACTTGGCATGCTGGAAACGTTTTAATAAAAAAAAATTATATGGGAGCGGGGGGGGAGGGGGAGGAAATTATAGAATCTATCGATACGATAACAAACCATAAAATGACGATTCGATGTATGTGTGTGTGGGAGAGAGAAAGAGAGAGAGAGCGAGATAGAGGTGCGAACTAAATTGGTGGCCGCCACGCCACGTCTTAGAATTCCTCTTAAAAGAAATTAAAATCTTACCCTTTCCTCCCTCGTCTAGTTCTGACGGTGTGTTACGACTCTTTAATCTCGAGACCACACTGGCCGTGCTCTGGAATCCTTTCTGGACAACGCTAGGCTAATTCCTATCTAATGACCCTACAACAATGGTGCAGTCAAATCCCTACAATAACTGGAAGAAATACAAAACCACAGTGAAAAGTACACATAAAATATCACTCTGAATAAAATGTAGCCCTACTCGGTGAAACGGAAATAAAGTGTAAACAACAATTGAAACGGTATTATTATTATTATTATTATTATTATGTTTCAATGTTGCCATGTCCCAATCCTGCCTAGAGAGTTCCGAGATAGTTTCAAAATCAACTTTCGGTAAATTAAATGAATATTTTTATTTCTATGTTAAAACAAATATCTCATAAAAAATAATTTAATTCGGTAATTTAAATATTACTAAACATAATCTTATAATAATAATAATTATAGTTTGGAATAAATTAATAACAAACACTTGGCCATTATATAAAAAAAATTACAATAATAATCATGAAAAAAATGTTATAGAAGAGGGGTTGCCAACTCCACAGACTTACGTGCCCCCTATCAGCCCTTTTGAATGAGCCCCACCAAGACTTCAGCTTTAAGATAGGACTTAACATATTGCAGATATAATTAATGCATTTAATGCATTCAAATTTAAACTGGCCCTTTGGAAAATACATTTTGACAAAATGATATTGACCCATTTTCCAAATATGTCAAGAAACTGTTATTTTTTATTGTAAATTATATGGTGCACATTGGACACATATAAAAGTTGGACGATGTATTCAATAAAAAGATTTGCACAATTTCGTAAAATTGGACGAATATTTTTTTTAAATCAATTTATTTTCATGGATATATAAATAAAATGTACGAAATAAATTTCGAAGAGTTTTAATTAGAGATTTTGGAACAACAGAATAACTTATTCCTCAAGGATTGTTACCATACAGACCAAAATTTCTGGAAAATAGTAGTCTGCACAAAATTTCCTTTGATGAAGATCTTTTATATTTAGCACCGCGTCTCACTACCCGTTCGGGTTATACGCTATGAAGATCTTAGCGATGAAGATTAAATAATACTTTGGAATAACCTATGTGCGAACTAGTATTTTCTATAGTGAAAATTGTGAAAGCGAAATATATATCTCGTCTTTCAGAAGCTAATCTAAGGGACTGTTTAAGCACTGCATTATCAAATTAAGTCCTGAACTTTGAATAAATAGATAATCAGTGAAATGTAGTTTCAACCATCCCATTAAAAATCAAATGTTGACTTAATTTTTTTCTGAAAATTTAATAAAATAATATTTCCTTGTAAGATAGCGTGACTTAATGTATTACTAAAATAGATTATTTATAGTCGTCTACATATATATGTAAAAATAAAATAAATAAATCCATATGAGCCGCGAAAAAGTTGATAAATATAGATGCGGACTTTTTAATATAAAGTTTGGCAACCACTCTTATAGAAAGTTAAATCTTATAAATTCTCCCATATGTCAAAATTGAATATCGCGCTATTGTCAAAAGTAAATAAATCTTATTTTCCCCTCGATCCTCTTCGGGCTGATATTTCAAGCAAATTCCGTTATTCTCTTGTCGGCTGGTTGGTTTCTAATATAGACGCCGCCGCGCTAGTGTTTTCCATGGCTGAACTGTCAAGTAAACAAGGAAATTGCAATAATACTGTTGTTTGAAATGATTACAAATGCTCGAATAAAGGGAAACGTTCGAAAATATTCTTATTATTTATAACCCTCATATTCAAATAGGGTCAAAGATATTATTTATTCAATCTAATTGTGTATGGAAATTAAATAATAATAATAATAATAATTTCCTTTGTTATAGTGCTGACCAACAGTCGTAAGACCTATAACAGACCAGCACTGAAAAGTACACAAGTACCTTACAAATACATATATCTACACGAGAAAATAAGATAAACAAAAATGGCTGAATAATATAGATACTATTGAAATGTTACGAAAAAAATAGTAACTAATAATGATAAGAATAAAAACTAGCAATAATAACAAATAACTAAAGAGTGGTTAAAAGCAGTAACAATATGGAAAAAATAAATCAGAATATTGTAAATTTAAATATTATAGGCAGAACCTCTACATGATAAATTATTGATTTAAGATTTCCTTAAATAACTCTTTGGGTTTAGCTTTTCTTTTATGATAGAAGTCGAATTCAACAAATCTAGAATTGGCGCTATGGATACAACGACCTACAGGGCTTACCTTAAAAGAGCTATCGAGAAAAAATAAATTTGGATTACGAGAAGCCCGAGAAGGGATATGAACGCCTACATGATCAAGGGCAAATTTGCAATAAATTTTGCTATTGAAAATATTAAAAACAAAAAGGACATCACAATAAAGTCTACGCGAGAAGAGAGTTTGAAGCCCTAAAAGGTTTCGAATTCTGTCACTATCTAAAAATAATAGTTCAATTTCCAATTTCAATAATAATAATAATAATAGCAAAATGCCAAGGGCGGTGTAGCTTACACGAAGCTGCCATTAAGTTTTACCTAAAACAAAATTATTCAGTAAATTAACAAAACTAGTTTATCTTTATCAACTAGAAGAAGTTGATGACAAATAACATTATAACGTAGAGTCAAAGGAGTGTCTAGGTTGTAATTTTTCACTTAATTTAATTTAATTTAATTTAGACCGTGGTTCGGATTCCACGTTAAACTGTAGGTCCTTCATTTCATCTCACAATCACCCTACCATTACACATTAGCGTAAGTGCTTATATTACGAGAAGCCCGAGAAGGGATATGAACGCCTACATGATCAAGGGCAAATTTGCAATAAATTTTGCTATTGAAAATATTAAAAACAAAAAGGACATCACAATAAAGTCTACGCGAGAAGAGAGTTTGAAGCCCTAAAAGGTTTCGAATTCTGTCACTATCTAAAAATAATAGTTCAATTTCCAATTTCAATAATAATAATAATAATAGCAAAATGCCAAGGGCGGTGTAGCTTACACGAAGCTGCCATTAAGTTTTACCTAAAACAAAATTATTCAGTAAATTAACAAAACTAGTTTATCTTTATCAACTAGAAGAAGTTGATGACAAATAACATTATAACGTAGAGTCAAAGGAGTGTCTAGGTTGTAATTTTTCACTTAATTTAATTTAATTTAATTTAGACCGTGGTTCGGATTCCACGTTAAACTGTAGGTCCTTCATTTCATCTCACAATCACCCTACCATTACACATTAGCGTAAGTGCTTATAACCCGAACGGGGAGTAAGACGAGGTGCTAATAATAATAATAATAATAATAATAATTTAATTTAGCCATCAGGACTGATCCTGCGGACAATCATTACGTATAAGTTTGTAATACACTGTCATGAAATTGCATCTTTTTTTAAAAGAAAAACTTTGTCAGTAAGCCCGACAAAACAAAACAAGAAAAGACAAGACTGACGCTTGGCTCTCGTATCCAACAATGTGGACTTGATTTAGTAAATCCACTAATTAGAGGTTAGTGTTTGATTTGGTTTATAATTTATATAATTATATATTTGCACTTGTGTATTTTATAAAACTTTTTTAATAACTTAAATAAGTATATTCTGAAAAAAATGCGTAAAGATATTTCTTACATAATTTAAAAATGCTTAGGAGATCTTTAAAAATAAATTAGCCCCATTTAACTTAATACCCAATTACACTTTTTTAAATTGTTATATAATATTTGACATACTTTTCTATGCATTTTTATGATTGTATTTTTAGTTTTTTTTATAAGTGTTAAATAAATCAATTTACTAAATTTTATTCTTAAAAACTCAATATTTTAACAGGCTTCTGTTTATATTTTAGTATTTATCACTGACTGAATTTAGTAGACACTATATTATTGCATCCGGTCATAACTTTCTCTTCTAAATTTATTTACTTCTGTAGATGTGTACCAAATTTAAGATACATTTCTCTTCTCTTAGGAGCAACATTTGTTTCTTTTTACAAATTCATCTAGATGTGTTATCAATAATGATAATGGAAGGATTCAACTATGTTCCTCCATTACCCGCTTTCAGCCTCTATCATGTTCTTTCAACCATTACTTTACTCAATTCGTTGATGACAAACGTATGAACGACATCGGTCGGATCCAACCGACCAACACAAGTAGCAACCGCTTGAACGATGTCCAAGAAGAACGATTTTTGTTTTATCTTATTTGGGTTTTTTTATTTGTTTTTTTTAATCTTAGGTTCGTTTCGTATTTTGTGAATGTGGGTCCAGGTGGCGGTTCGGCCAGGTGGTATATAACTTGGAACTGCTGTGACCTTCACTGGCCATGAAACTTTGGAAAACACTCCTCTCAAAATAACAAAAAAATAAATAAAAAATTTGTGATTTATCAGGGAAGTGAGGGGGATGAAACTCTGCCAAAGCGCTCTAGTCCTGAAATAGATTGCAATGGCCACGTGGTTTGAATAAGATGTCTTGGATACACACGTGTGGTTCTAGGATCTTCTTCGACTGCTCGTGGGGTGAATAGAGGATTGGGAGGGTAGTGGGGGGCGGGCTCTGAACTAACAGTGCTGAAAGTTTCGCTCTGTAGGAATGTTACAATTTTGATCAACACAGCTTAGAATTTATACCTTGATTTTTTGTTGGAAGAACAGTTTAGGAAATTAGAACATATTTATTTAAGGCGAACATTTTTTATCTTATGACATTACTGACCAGCAGGGACATGACATCCAGATTCGGTCGCCTTATGTGCATACCATTAATCGCTCCGGTGGCACAGAGCGTTGTCCGGGGTACACTATATGAGGTTGTCAACGTGTCATACCCGCAATATGATGATGTGATGATAGTTAATATGATGTGATGAGTCTTAATATAACTTAAACTTAGTTAAACAAACCTTGGTGACCGTTGGAATTATCCCCCTTAAGGGAAAAATGCTCAAAGTACCAGAAGGGAATCAAACGCGGGACCCCTAGACTAGTAGCCAGATGCACTGACCACCACACCACAGGGCTAGTTGCAGCCAATGTTGATAGCATTTTATTGTATTAACTAATATTTATGCTATTTTATAGGTATTGATAATATCCATCAAAAGTGACAGCTTCAGGTAACATAATTATCTTGATGGTGACCTGGTGGTCTAGGAGTAAGGTGTCGGGCTTCTGTGCTGGGGTTCCGGGGTTCAATCCTCGGTCCCGGCGCAGATTTATCCGATTAACAAACCCTTCCTTCACCTCTGACAACACGTGTATTAATCACAACTTGTGAATGTGTGTGTCCAAGAGGACAGTGATGAGGAAGGTAGACTGTGAAGAGGAGGTAGAGGGTTTGTTTTCTCATGAACGTGCGTGTAAGGAGGATGGGAAACTATTTAGGTAAAAACAGACTCAGTATACCCAGCCGGAATTCAAACCCCGTCTTCCTCCATCTGTGGCCAACCAGACAAGACAAGACTGAATCCTTTGTATGCCTACACACACCAAAGTGAATCATCCCGTTGTTAAATATCTAGGTGCTAGAATTGAGTGTGTATAGTAGTAATTAGCCGTGCTATTATTTTAAGGTTAATCTATCTCTTTAAGTCATGTTTTCATTTAGAAAAGTAACCCTTGTACACCCGATTGGCATCTGAACCCCGATCCTCCAATTATCAGTAAGTCAGTCAAACACGAGAGTCAAGCCTTGTATCAGGGATCGTCAACTAGCCGATCACGATCAACCAGTAGATCTCGTGGCAATTTTCAGTCGATCACGTAAGAATACTACACTGTCATTAAAAGTCAATCTTTGAGTCTCTTAAAATCTTAAATACACTAGTTCTTTCAAAAAATATAGTTTAGTTTAGTCAAATTAACCCTAACCGATAGTAATCGGTAGATTTATAGGAAAATTAGATAGTTTATAATGAACCTATACATCTTATATTTTACTCTGGATTATTTCTCTAAGGGTGGATACATAATTATTTGAGAACAGTTTATTTTAAGTAATAAATATAAGATATATAAACGGAAAAAAAAATCAATGTATGGTGGCAAAATGATTGAGGATCGTGGACCTTTGATATGTTTGTAAGTCGAGTGGAGACTAAAAATATTGCAACCCCTGCCTTAGACCATTCGGTCACTGAAGCTGGTAAGTAATTTTTTAATATTATATGAATTTTATAGAGGATAAGCAAACGCTCACTTAATTGAACATGATTAGCGAAGCTTATAAGATGAAAAAAACTTTAGATTACGGATGCATCTGGATCAAGTGTTATAGCTGTAAATTCGATAAACGACACCTAGACATGGAAACATGGGTGCCCATAAACCCGTTTGCCATATTTACTTTTTTGTTAGTTTTTATGGACAAATCAAAATTATATATTTGGGATCTGGTTGCAATTTGCTATTAAAAACTTAACCGAGATAAAAATGTAGATTTACTCCGATTCCCTTTTCAACAGCTGTTTTCTTTTCATTTTGTTTTGTTCAATAACTTATGAAAAATATAATGTTTCTTTTCAAAGGGTTCAGCTATAACTATTTATTTTTTGTTAATTTTTCAAGATTTTTTTTGCTAAAATTGTCTCATGAAATTCTCAGATGCTCTAAAATTCCCTCCCGACAAAGTTAAATTCCTTAAATATTCTTTCTAGGAGGGGGTGGAGATGAGTGGTACCCCCCCCTCCCCACATATGGGACTCCAATCAGCCCCTATTTAGAAAACACACATGGGTGCCCTTGTATGAGAATCGAACCTAGTGGCTGTGGTATAAAAGATATCTCATTGTTAGCCGATGACTTTCACACGTCCATAACAGACTTTGCCTTAAACTATGAGTGAAGAATGACCCTGAGAGTGGGAAAAATCCTGAATAGATCAGTGATAGAGAGCTGCTAAGTCAAGGGCCCTGGGTTCAATTACCGTGTCAACGTGACATCTTTAAAATTTACGAATATAAATTTTGCCAGAATATTTAAAAATAATAGTTTTCATCTATAATATTCTTCCTACCAGAATCCTATTATCAGACCCTACGAAAGGGGGGTGAAGGGGGTACACCGTACCCGGGCCTGGGGATATAAAAGGGGCCTAGGAATTTCCTAGGATCTCAGAAAATGTTTTCATGATTAAGACTTTCATTCATATTTCTACTACTAGTATTATTACTAAATTATTGTAAGCTGTAGGTATAATATATTTTTGTCTTATATTTTTCCTTTATATAATATATATATTAAAACATAATCTTTTGGTCTTATTTATTTTCTTCTTTTTTTTCAGATAGGATTATTATTTTTTCCTTAGACAGGATTAATGGAAAATAGAGGGGAGCCCCCAAAAAACCTTGGTACACCCTGATAAAATTCCTCTCAGAGGCCCTATCTATCATAGGTGACGATAAAGACCAAAATTGAGATTGCATAATAATATATTGTAGGATTTAAGAACAAAACAAATAAATAATACATAAATAAAAATGATGTTGTTACTGGCGAACGTAAGGGATAAAAAAACAACTAAAATAAGCTGGAAGTTGTTTAAAAAAATATAAAGATGTATTTTACCGTCTACCGTGACGGACTAACACAGGAGCGCAACTGTTCCTATCCAAAATACACATATGAGGGTTCTCTGTAACAGTTTTCATTCATGCCAGCAGAATTAATAAAAATAAAACAAATAAACGAGATCTCG
Organism: Timema monikensis; assembly: GCA_902151445.1. Taxonomy (NCBI): domain Eukaryota; kingdom Metazoa; phylum Arthropoda; class Insecta; order Phasmatodea; family Timematidae; genus Timema; species Timema monikensis. Next base: position 110,614 of record CABFVZ010000292.1, on the reverse strand, counting down.
AAATAGACCCTCCAACATTCTCTCTGTGTCATATTTCTGTTCGCCGGATTTCTGTGTCTCTCTAGTCCGGTGTTGCCAACTCATTATTACCAATATCCCATCAGGAAATATAATAAGGTAAGCCCAAAATTTAGAATTAAATATTTTATTGATAACAGAAGATTTTTTCAAAATAAATACATCAATTCATTATAACGAAATAGTGATTATATTCAACGAACTTAAATATAAATAAACTTTAATATTTATAACTCTATATAAAATAAAATAGATGCATTACCGTACTAGAAGGTAGAAACAATTAACAAAATTTAATTTTTATGAATAAATTTCTAGCATATTTAGTCAAAAATAAATATTTAAATCCTCGATATTATTAAACGTTAAATCCGGAATCCAGTTTAGATTATCCTTCAGCAAAATCAAATGGGGTACGTTTAGTTTCAGATAAACCAGTCCTCCATTTTAGAGGACAGTCCCTAAAATAGGAGGTATGTCTCGGATTGGTTTTTCTGATGATTAAAATAAAATTGATGCAATATAAAATATATGTGAATTAAATATTTTTTTAAATTATCAAGTGAGTCACTTAAAAGTTTAAATATAATCAACCTGGCAACCATTCACAGCAACATAGCTAGCGAAGGGTTTTTCTATTCATTCAAACGTTATTTATTAACTTTTTGCTAACCCGCTTCGGTAGCTGCGTGATCTAACGCGCTACTTTCGTTTTAGACTAGAATGCCGATGACAGGGAGATCGTTCGAATCTCAGTTGGGTGTACTGAGGGTGGTTTTTCCAATATGGCTTTCCACTCTCCCTTCACGGAATTGCGGTTACACTTCCTCTAAATATGTCCTTTTTAATCTCAAAACCTACCAGCGTTATTAGTACATAAGCGTATAGCCCGAACGAATGGTAACGAAGTGGTAAAAAAACAAACCTTTATGCTCTAACTGTACGTTGGCTAGTTAGCTATTTTATTGTATCGTATATTTTCATTAAAACACACACATACATATATATATATATATATTTCACATACCTAATTTATTGACAGTGTTCAATGACATGAATAAAAAATATATTAAAGGTGTTTTGTGCCAACTACCTAATCTGCAAGATAGACGTTGTTGCAAATTGGTATTCTAAATGCTTCAATACACAAAGAGAAATAGAATTCTTCGTACTTTAAAATATAGTTTTAGAGAAAATTTGAAAACAATAGTGCAGCCACTAAAACAAAGTTAATTACCATTTATCTAACTTACGTTTAAGTTTATTACCTTAAAATCAATACATCCATTTTAAAAAAAACATTCAAAATATTTGTTGCCTCTAAAAAAACTGCATATTAATTAAAACAAATTAAAAACTCACTTGCCATTATTTGATTATTTTAGTCGTCAAACCCACGCCAAAAAAATATAGATCTGGATGTTAAAAAGCTAAGTTGGCAACGCAACTCTTTACCTGCGTGCGCGCACGCGCGTGTGCGTGTGTGTGTGTGAAATGGTGAGTGTAGAAACCCTAAGATGAAAAATTTGTTATTTCAACTCTTGACTTCTGAACTGAAAATACGAGACTATTTTAAACCTTTGAGAATATTCCTTTGGAATCGGACCGCGTTCCTTTTTTTTTTAACAGATGGAGATGAGAAACACTAGACTGAAAGGAAACCGCGCTTTAGGGTTGAGGAGTGAACAATCCATCACGTGCGAATTATTACATATTTTTAGCACGGGTCTTTATTTTTGGAACTTTTTTTTATAGCTATTAGTGGTTTATCTTAGTGACTCAAGAGTCTTATTTCTATTGAAAGGAACTTTTAAAAGTCCATTTCACTCCCCGGCCCCGGATAGCGAACGTGTAACTTGGGGAGCTAAAACAAATATACAGAGTGTACCGTAACATATGGGAGTAATTTCAGTGGTGGACAGGAGACACGAAATCATTGAGAAAAATTCTTATAAACATGTGTTTCAGTATTAATTAGCAGACCCGATTTAGTGAAACAATCAACCACCAATCGCTGTATTCGATACGTGATTGTGAAAAGAGAACTGAAATGTCTGTTATTTGCTTGATTGAAATGAATTTGATAAAGTTTATAGTGTTAACACCTTTCTGTGAACTTCAAAACTTTGGAATTATATATGGCATTCGTTCCATTTAGATAGTTGTGTTATTGTCTTTTCAGAAATTAAAATTAAAACTTTCCGAAAAATTAAAGGAATATTTTCTAAAACAATAAAACTGATTTTTGAAAACTAGCTTTGAAAAAATTCATTCCCCAATTTTGTTTCCCCAGGTAAACAGCTTACATAATTTAACTGTGTTCACCCCGGCAACACTTCGCAATAAGTTACCATAGATGAATGTTAGAAGTATAAAAGTGTCAAGACAAATGTGGTTTGTAATTTTAAAATTCGTAGTCTCCCATGACAGAATTGGCTATGCAAGAAAGCCAGCTTATCTAAATAAACAGATTAAGGAGAACGAATTTATAAGTAAATGCATCAGAATCCCTTCTGGAAGATATACTCGTGTGTGGAGTTCCATAGTAGTAAAAAACAGGGAATCAAACCGAAATATTAATCCGTTCTAGCTTTTATTCCAGTTCTTCCAGTAAATATTTTGAGGTTACGGTTATGGTTGCAGTATTTTTATTTAATAGTTATTCTACCATTATAAAATTAGAAAATAAAAAAAACATAAAAAATGTGCAACAAATTTAAAATTATCTAAATAAAAACAAAAACAAACAAATAATACATGCGACTTTGACTAAAAATCCTGCTGAAAGAAAAAATAAATTATTTCAAAATACTATTAAGTTAAAGAAATAAGGATATAAAATGTTATTTTAATAAATAATTTAATAAGCCTTTATGAACATATATATATATAGCAAAAAATGAAGTAGTATAGAAAGAGGCAAAGATGGCAGTATATAAAAGCGTGGGTTTGTCAGGAGAAACACAAGAGCAAGGTAAATGCGATTGGAATGAGATATCTAAGAAATGTATGTGGAAAAACTCGTATGGACAAAGTCAGTAATGAATGAGTGCTGAAGGAGTGTGGTTTGAAATGTAATCTAATAAGTAAATGTTAAAGAAGAGTTTTGGCCGTGATGAGAGGATGAGTACGGATCGTATGACGAAACATATATATGAAGGTAAAATGTTTGGATTAAAGGGAAGGTGTAGGCTGTGTAAGGCGTGGCTAAATGTGTTAGATGAATGTGTGAAAAGGAGAAACATTAAGCATCTATGGCTCGATGTATGAATGTTGTTTAAGCGAAGAAAGTATACAAGGTTAGGGAATATGGAGAAAGTTAGTGAGGATGGATTAAGTACGGAGTTGTTTTTTTGAGATATATACACAGTTTCTTGTCTACCTCGTATGGGAACAGTATGATTATGAGTGTATGTATGTGTGTATGTATGTATGTATGTATGTATTTATGTGTATGTATGTATGTATGTATGTATGTATGTATGTATGTATGTATGTAGGTATGTATGTATGTATGTATGTATGTAGGTATGTATGTATATATATATGTATGTATGTATGTACGTATATATTTATGTATGTATGTATTAATGTATGTATGTAAGTATAAATGTATGTACATATGTCTATCGATTCCAATTCCAGTTCTTGTTATTAGGCATATTATTTTTAGGATACCTGTTTTGGGTCTGGTTCCTTAAAAAAAACTGTTAATTTCAGTTATCGGCTATGTTTTTTGTTTCGATTTGACTCCCTGGTAAATAAAAAATCCCAAAGTTAGGTGGTTGAGGTTAAAACACAAGCTTCTCTATTAAAAATAATCGGCTAAAGTGGCTAGACCTATCCCTCCAGCCCTACCTGTATCATCAAAAAATTCTAATAGAAATAAAAATTAAGCTTTTCTATCGGAAATCATTCAGGGAAATGGGGAAGTAGATACACAAAAAGAAAAACCATAACAAAGAGAAAAAGATAAGCAACAGAAAGCGAAAGAAGCAAAGGAAATTTTCGAAACCTACAGGAGTCGTAGCCAAGCATTTTTTTAGTGGGTTGAGAAGGGGGTGGGGGGGGGGAGGTTTTGCGTTGGTAAGGGACGGAAGTTTGTCAACTCATATTCACTTTGATGTGACGCTTCATTATATTTACATAAATCCCGCGCGCAGAAAATTACGAATAGGTTTCTCAGTGTTAGATGCTTCTTTGAGGGGTGAAGATGTCGGAAGGAGCGTTCACAAAGAAAACTGCTCCAGACAGCTTGGTGCTTCGGGTGTCCCCCAAATTTCAGGTATGCCAACACTGTAACCCATACCAAAGAGTGGGGGAAACTTTGAAACTACGACAAGGACTCCAAACACAACATCAAAGTGATTTAATAAATGCTACCTTTACCATTTAAAAAATATATATATATTTCTTACGCTGCCCCACGTTTAGTCAGCTCACCATAGAAAGAAAATAATCTGAAAGCTTAAAACAAAAAATACTAGTCTATATATAGTTTCTGTCTTTTAATACGTCATTCTATGTGGTCTGCATTTGTAACTTTTAGCCGGTGCCGATACGATATATTAATGATCTTTTGTAAATATTAATTGCGGTAATACTATGTATAGAAATTGTTTAAATTATCCAATTAAATAGGTTTTATCTTTGTCATGTCCTTTGTGGACTGGTTCTATTTAAGTACAATCCATGATATTTTACTACCCCCTACTAATTCAAGCACCCCCTAAAGCACCAGTGTTCGATCAGCTAAATTATACGAGTCTCTTAGTCTTCGATCAGCTAAATTTACCATTATCTAGTCTTCGATGTGCTTTATTTACCGCTCTCTAGTCTTCGATCAGCTGTATTTACCACTTTATAATCTTCTATCAGCTATTTTTACTACTCTATAGTCTTCGATCAGCTATAGTTACTACTCTTTAGTTATCAATCGGCTATATTTACTCTCTCTAGTCTTTGATAAGCTATATTGTTACCACACTTTAATCTTCAATCATTTAAAGTTACCACTCTTTAATCTTCGATCATCTAAATTTACCACTCTCTAGTCTTTGATAAGCTATATTTACCCATCTATTATCTTTGATAAGCTATATACATCACACTCAAGTCTTTGATCAGATATATTTACTACTCTATATTCTTCAATAAACTATCTATTCCCTTTAAACTATTCCTCCTTTTTCTGTTCTCATAGATCAAATTATCGAACCATAGAAATCTTTAGCACTCAAACGTCAAACTGATCGAAGAAATAAAACGGTCAATGTCCAGTTATTAATGGATTAGATTTAGTACAATTCTAAAATAATCACTTTTGTTGAAAGTATAAACTAAAAACGAGGGGCTAAGCATGTTTCTTACCTATGACGTTATGGCAAATTAAGATAAGATTTCCCATGTTAATGTATTTACGTTTTATTCTACAGGTTTTAAAGATATAACATAGAAACAAAAAACAAATTCTTAAATAATTCTATAAATAGTCCTACATTATCATAAAGGTTTTTTAATCTTATATTAATTTTTTTAAACGAATTGTTTCAAAATCTTCTACAGTTCAGGCTGTTTTGTTTATTCACGAAAATATCCTGTAGGAATCTTCCTGGAAAGATGTAAGTTAAAAATTTTTGTGCAGTCATATTTATATCTAGAAAAAGAATAAAGAAAAAGTAGTTTCGAAATGAAAGTCAATGGCGGACAGATACAAACAGTAGAGTAAGTGTTTATACTCGTCGGAGGAAAAGCGAAAATGTTAGTAGATAAACAAGATGCACCGTAATCTGAACTAAAGTAGCTATAAGGCTTCTTTGGTGCTGACTGACAGCTCACAGCTGACTTCTGACAGTCAACATTTAGGTATATACCTAAATTGTGACCGTCAGAAGGGACAGCTGCTAAACACATGGTTTTGCAGATCATATTTTTCAGCGTAGGGATACATAATTTGGTCTGGTAGCTTTTCAAAGCTGTCAGCTGTCGGCTGTCAGTCAGCACCAAAGAAGCCATGGGGCTACTGTACTTAGTTTCTACTTTTCTTTTTAACACCGCGTATTACTATCCGTTCTGGTTATACGCTAATGGTTTTAGAGTTTTAGGGATCATGAATGTTATATTTATAGGAAATGTATCCGCATCTACGTAGAGGGAGGGTGGAAAAGCATTTCGGAAAAAACATATTTCAGTACACCCGACCGAGATTCGAACCTCTATCTCCCCGTTATCAGCAGTATAGTCTATTGCAAGAGTAGCACGTTAGACCATGCAACTACGAAGTGGGTCTTTATTTTAACATTAGCGTCTAAGTACGATAGTGCTTAAAGTACTTAGGGGCGTCATGCTAAGATTCAACCCGCTTTGCAAAATTAATTTGAAATCGCCAAGTAGGCAACATCGTTAAATGTTCATTAAAAGATAATAAACTGGAGAAAAAATGTCCAAACCGTTAAATCATCTCTATTACTGGCCATACAAAGGTGTTGTCAACGTGTGGTACGTTGGCACGCCTCCCACCAGTGGCTCGCGAGGCCTTGTTCTATTTCCGTATGTAGGCCTAGTGGACGCCCACCTTTTGCCGATTTAAAAATACACTCCTCATTTAATTGATGCGAATTACTGCGTGTATTTCTGTCTGACCACTATCTTCCACAATATGAAGGAAAAAAAACCGAGGGGTTCCAGTCAGACGCAAAACCGAGTAAGTCATCGAAAAACGAAAACACACTTTGGCTCGTTGAAATAAGCCCTAGGGAAACTGTTCAGTGTTTATGACGATAAAAAGTATTAATAACTAATAATGCAACTAACACAAATTCATGTCTTAAGTAGTTCTTAGTTTGTATGATATTTATATTTTAAAAAAAAATCCGATCCCTCCATCTTGCTATCTGTTTGGACTTTCAGCATATATAATGAGATGGACATGAGTTTGTTTTGGAATAGAGAGGAACTGTGCCAGCATTTGCGTGGGAGAAAAGTGGGAATACCTATAGGTAAAATAAACACCCCATTACACGTGACATAAGGAATATTAAGGGTGCCATTTAAGGGATAGAGATAAGTAAATTGACTTATAGAAAACTCACTCGCATAAGCGTGGACAGAATTTGGGAAAACTATACTGATAAATCTTGGGTCATCACCCAAATTATATTTTTCAGGATTTTCCCATATTTTTAGTTTGTTTATTTGTTTTTTCACCACGTCTTACTACCCTTTCAAGCTATTTACACTTATATATATAGGTATATATTATACTAATTACGCTAATAGGCTAAGTTAGAGCTTTATCCTCATTTGCGTGGAGTGAGAGTGGAAAACAATTTAGGAAATACCACTTTAAATAAAACCAGCTGAGATTCGAACCTTGACCTCACCATCACCGATACAAACAAACCAAATGAGCTTGACAATCAGACCGCGTGCCCAACCAAGTGGATCCTACGTACTCCTTAACTTACAGAAGTTGTGGGCATGGAAAAAATATTTAAAATCTTATTTCCACTTTTTTTTAAAAATTTGGTCTAAGAGATTAATTAGCGGCTAACGAGACTTCTAGCTTTTTTTAAAATATTACTTTAGCTTTTTTTTATATCGGTGAAAATAAACTTTGAGCGTGTGTATTACGTATCTTGTTAGGTTATCTAATCTTAAAGTACTTTAGTTGCTAGGTATAGCATGATTTCTTTTTTTTT
>CABFVZ010000292.1:20111-84469 GCA_902151445.1 Timema monikensis | reverse complement strand
CCCCCCCCCCCTTCTGAAAAGAGTGCGTGTGAGAGAGGTGGGTGAAATGATCGGTGCGTGTTTATTAATACGCATGGGATAACGATGATATTTCGTTTAACGAGCCACGCGGATAAAAAAAAAGAACGTAAATAAATTTTTTTTAAATATATATTTCTCCAGTAAAAACAAGGAGTTTAATTTTCTTCACATGGCGACCCCAACATTTCTCTAATATCTGTCACATGTGTCCTGGTATTCGATGATAATTTTTTTCTAGTTAATTTGATATGTTTCTCATCAAATGATCATGACAACTAGTCAATAACTGTTGGGTTATTATGTGTAGAAAATTAAACTCTTTGTGTTTTTTTATTTTGCCGATAAAAAAATGTTTACTATAAAAACTGCATAAATACTGGTCTTTATCTCGCGTCCTCTATATTCCCGTCCTATGAAACTAGCTATCGGAAAACAAAATGGCAAATACTGTGTAGGCTAAGGTGACTATTAGTATCAGATTTTCAGGGGCAGTCCCAGAAGCAAAACTTATGTCCAGGACTTATATAATTCCCAATTTGACAAATTAATTCAATTTGAAAGAATATAATTTCTTCATGTAAATACCATAGTATCGTAAAATAGCCAGATTTCTTTCAAAATAATAAGTCTTATATAAAGCATTAGTACATTTATAGTTTTAGTGCGTGGACTAGTTTTTTTTTTAGTACCACGTCTTACTAGCTAATCAGGTTATACTCCTATATGGGCCTACGAATTAGGTTAATGTATAAGGGACGAGGAAGGATGAATTTAGAGGAAGTTCAACCGCATTTTCATGGGGGAGAGTGGAAAACTATTTAAAAGAAACAACCTCAGTACATCAGACCGGAATTTTAACCCCGATCTCCCCGTTATCAGCAGTCTAGTCTATTGCGAGAGTGATGCTTTAAAACATGTGGCCACCGAAGCAGGTTGTAGGCTAGTTCAATACTTTCTTGTACTTTACAATAACACTAATAGAAAAATAATACCAAATAGTGTATTATGTAACATGGAAACTGTCCTCTTCGGCTCCAACAAGTGATTTTAGATTAAATTTCTCCGAAAAGGCAAAAAAATTGTTACTTTAGTTCAAGGCCCTATTTGCAACACTAACTAATTTATCACGTCTTGACTTTTAGCGATAGCGAAATAAGGCCTATACAGATGATGGTCACGCTGTCTAAGGCCTCAGGCTCGCAATAGACTGGGCAGTATATGACTGGGAGAATGGGGTTCGAAGCAGGTTCGAGTGTACTGGGGGTGGTTATCCCTAAATGTTTTTTTCTATCTTCTTCCACGAAAATGTGGGTATATTTTCTAAAATTTCAACCTTCTCAATCTATATAAATATTAACGTAATTATTACATATGCGTGCAACCCAAATGGGTACTATGAAATCGTGCTAGAAAATACTTTAAAATAGATACTAAGATATCATCTGTTGTTATATTTTAATTAAAAATAGAACATATGGGCCTATTTCCCTCCGCAGTAAATTTAGTTATATATACTTTATTATGAATAGAAAATAATGACACAGTAAGAATATATTAAAATCACACTTTCTAAAAATAATTAATGAAATAAACTGGGTAGGATGAATTATAATGAAATTTACCAGAATTCTTCTGAAAAGACCATGAATTAAAATGTGGAGTAGCACGATATATACAGGACTGAACCTAAGCCTCCCTCGTCAGAATCCCCCACACTATCCGTACAAATATTGGAAAAATATCTCAATGTTACTGCTACCATCCCACCACAAAAAATTTTTTTTTCTCATATACACATTAGTGCCAATTAAAATTGAAACTAACGTTACAGAAAACAGAGCTTTCTGTTTAAAATAAAGTTCTCTAATTTTATTTTCATGCAATTTTGTTCACTTTTAAAGCTTGTTTTTTTAATTAGTCCGTTCAATGGTTCTGTTACTAAAGACTTAGTTTGAGAGGCTGGTAGGGTAAATTATAGGAAATGTCCCCACATTAGCGTGGCGAAGAGACAAGACTAAAATTGATAAATAATATTTGTGAAATCCCTCCTATCCCATACCTGATGCAGGTCAAGATTTGAGACTCGTTTTTTTCGTCAGAAAAAATCCATTCTATTGCGAGACCTAATACCTTATTCCATGTGACCACCAACATGAGTTTCAAGCTTGTCTACAAGGTTTTATTTTATGAAATGGAACGATTATATAGGAAAAAGTTGGAGGCCTCCTTAACCAATCTCAGTCCATTCTCTGGAAAAGGTTTGTGTAGTCTTTTACCGTCAGAAACCTTATCAATTAGAATAATTTGAGAAGAGTTCATTGACTTTGCGGATGCACGAGATGAAGATGTATCTGTCCGTCAGCTTATATAACGATTATATTAATCTAATAACGGTTTATTGACCTTGCATTTGGTCAAGATGCTATACCAGCAACGATTATAGAGACTTGATCAAATTTTATTGGACTTGCATTTTGTTGAGATGGTATTTTGTCTACCAGCAACGATTATAAAGATTCGAGAATGTTCTATTGACCTCACGTTTGGTCTAGATGATACTTTGTCTACCTAGCAATGATTAGAGAGATTTACAATCTTATATTAACCTTGGGTTTGGTTGAGATTGTACTTAATCTTCCAGATAGCTTTTGTCCATAAGATACTTCAGCGATTATATATATTTGAGAACGTTTTATTGACCACACGTTTGCACCAGATGGCATTTTGCCATATAATCTTAACCGCAGACGATTGAAGACCTCCCTAATCACAGGTCTGTATCCGTGGCCACCTCTACCCATAATTCCAAGGCACGTCTGTATAAGTCTCCGTGAGGATCACCTGTCGAGAATAGTGATGCGCGCAACTTCCGGTCATTGTTTTATATAACGCTGTGGCTATTTTGTCCAGCGACACTCCCGGTATCCTTCATTTGTTTCTTTCACCCACTGACAGTGGTCGAGCAGTCTGTGTCGTTAGACTAACAACCACATGTGTTAGTTTAGCCATGCTAATATCGGTCGAGCGTACTAGAAGGTGAAGTTTAGCCCTACTACATTTTCATCTGGCCTCGATCAAGGGAAATGCTACTGTGTGTTATTCAAAATCTATTTTCCTCATCCTGTACCCTTAGATTAATATAAACAGGTTATGTACAGCACAGGTTCGCAATAAGATGTCTAGCACAAACATAAATAACAGTTTCTTACGAACACAATAAAATCAGTATCTTATTAGCCAAGGGCGTAAAAACTGGAGGGGCGTTTGAACCCCCTAGAATTTATTGGAATGATCCCCTCCCCCAGGGGTATCCCTACATAATTAAACAATATTTTATTTGATAGAGCTATAGTAAAATTTTCTAGCCGACCTCTCCTAGAAAAATTAGCTTTAAACGCCATTGTTATTATTAAAATTATTAACTATGGCTGAAAATTAAGGTGTTGAATATTTTTGAAGGTGTTGGTCTTTTACGGTATCATGCCGATATCCTAGAGGTGTTCGCTCAAATCATGGTGGGGGTCTAAGTTTTAGATATAGATATCATGGGGTGTATTCATAAAGGCTTTGATTATAATATTAAAGTATTAACATATATGGTCTAGTACCGGGATAATGATCAATTTAACGTGCACGTAACGTTTACTTAACGTAAACAAACTAGTGAGTGGTCAGGATTCACGTAACGTAACGTAACAACTCGAGCAAAACACCGAAAATGGATTTGGCTGGTTTGAAAAAAAAATAAAAATTTTTTTTTGACGTAAATGAAACCTAAACATTTAGGGCCGTTTAGGGTACAAGTACTTGAAATAAAAGCTTTAATTGATGTTCAGAGTATAGTGTAACAAGAGGTTACAACGTTTTAGAGTTCAGAAGACGCTTACAAACTATCTCGAAAAAGTCGTTTGAACAACATAAAGAAACAAATTAAATACTAAATAGCACCATCGATGTTTCTTGCAACATGATTGGCTATCTAGAACACGTGGTACTCCTCACTTAACGTTCATTTAATGTGAAAGTTCATCCTCTGGACGACTATTAAGTTACGTGAACGTTAAACCCGCTTCAGTGAACACGTGGTCTAACGCGCTACTTTCGCGGTAGACTAGACTGCAGATGACGGGGAGATCGCGGTTCAAATCTCAATAGGGTGTATTGAGGGTGGTTTTTCCAAAATTGTTTTCCACTCTCCCTCCATGCAAATGCAGGTATACTTCTTATATATATTAAAACCATTAGTGTAATTACTACATAAGCGTATAACCAGAACAGGTAGTAAGTAAAAATATAATATATCCATCATACTATCGACATATATTTTTTTAAGACTTAGTGCGGTTTTACTTTATGATGGAGTTGTTACCTGAACACTCCAATACTTAGCAAAGAACACTTTCCATTCACCCTTTCTTAAATTGTATGACACTATATAGACCTGTATTCAGTTATTTCACTCTTCTTTTTTTTTCAATTGTGCCCTTTTTTTAGGCTAATAATGGTAGCAGGCGGGCCCTTCGATTAATCTCGTACAATGTATTGACAGGTTTCACAAGTGGATAAACTCTTTTTGGGAAGTAAGGCTTCTTTCAAGAATGAACTAAGTCTTGGACAAGCTTTAACTTACTTTGAAAATAAATACCCACCTCAGTGGTGGAGTTGGCTAACGCGCTATTTTCGTGTTGGGCTAGACTGCCGAGGACGGGGTGATCTAGGCTCGAATCTCGCTCAGGTGAACTGGGGGGTGGTTTTTCCTAAATGGCTTTCCATTCTCCCTCCATGCAAATACGGGTTCACCTCCTCTATAGTCAACCTTCCTAATTTATATTCCATTAGCGTAATTAGTACATAAGCGTATAACCCAAATGGGTAGTAAGATGCGGTGCTAAATTAATTATTAATTTAAAACTAAATGGAGCAATCAGCAGGATTAGGGGGACCGATAGAGGGCCTGACCTAATTATACAACTAATAAGTTGGATAAAGCATGCACTTGTAGAATTATTAATTGTACATGACTGGCAAAGTTTTGGAGATTGAAATTATCTTTAGTACGCGTATGCGTATAACACGAACGGGTAGTAAGACGCGGTGCTGATGATAATTTAGTACGCGTACAGCCGCAAAATGGGACATCATAAACTTCATAGTGTCCGCCCCTAATTGCAACATACCGACCAAGAGGTCCCCGTTATTTGGCTAAAGTAGTGCCACTTCTGCGGCTAGAGGGTGTCATATGGTCAGCACAGCGAACCCTTCTGCCGTTAATCTCAGTTTTCAATACTAGAGCCGCTACTTTTTCCCTCAAGTAGCTCTTCATTTGTTCTCGGATATAATGTTTATACATTTTTTTTAATGACACCTGTACACGGGAATCAAACCCTGGTCTCAATCTCGGGTATGATTCCCATGTCCTGGTTTCACAAAAAAAAAATTACGGATGGTTAATAAGTGACAAACTATTTTTTTTTTACAGTGTTTGTCTACTGGTCCGGGCTATATGCATTTAGTCACACTAATGGGTTGGGGATTAGGAAAGGTGGAGTTGAGATGGAATATAGGCTGTGCCAGCATTTTCATGGAAAGAGAATATGTTAGCAACTTAGAGAAAATTCATCCTCAGCATACCTAAGTGTACAGCCAGATTGGGCGAGCGACTAAAATATAAAATATAACACATGTGTTGTAATGAGAGGTGACCAGACTGGAGCGAGCGACACGAGCAACGCTCTTGAAAGATAAAACTGGTTCTTGCACTCGAGCCGAAACAGTCTAACTTACAGGCGCTGGGCAATATTACTGTATGTTGGTTCATTGAGTGTTAGGAAAACTTCTCAGTTTGACATTTTTATAACTATCGATAGGCTTAGCACACTTGATACTAACAACCTAATTTAATTGGTAAGATCATAAGCTATATATATAAAAACTGATATGTTAAAATACTTCAATACTATAATCAAAGTAGTCCTTTACAAATAAGAATCACCTTTAGCTTGGAGAGAGGATGGGAAAACCATAACAATAAATAACTTGTCAAAAACCACCCTCAGTTTACTGAACCAAGGTTCGAACCTTTGCCTCCTCATCAAAAACTATCGAGAGTTATCTGCTAATCACGCGCTCGCTCGCACGCTCGTCAGTCTGGCAGAACCCTAACTGGGATTCCAACCCCAACCTTCCTGTCATCTGCATATCAAATTATAATAAGAGCTTGACGTTTATTCCACGTGTCTACCGATGTAGGTAACTAACGATAAGTTACACGTTGACGAAACAAAAGCCTAGATATCTCAAAGATTGGTAGAGCGGTTGGCTTCTAAAACCGGAGGACTAGGGTTCAAATGCCTACCTGGTTTTTTTAGGGGGGGGGGCGGTTTAATACTCCTTCCACTCTTGTCCGAACCCTTTTAACTCAATTATTGATGGTGCGTCTCCATTCTGAGCTAAGGGTACTAGATTCGATACCCGGCAATAACTTTTGTACAGTTGATGAAATCGAGGATTCCTCTTTGTGGTTGATTAACAGTTGTGGGGCCTGGTTGTTTTGTCTGTTCTAAATATAAGTTAGCTTTTAATTCATGAGCTTAAATATTCAATTGGTTCATAAAATGCACGCTAAGCAGCATCTCTAGTAAAATAATTGGTCGAATCAAATCGTATATATACTTTCATCTACATTTTTTAAAATCATAAATCAGTAAAATATCCTCAAATAAATGTATTTTTTAAATAATAATATAACTGTTATTTATAATGTAAATCATTCCTTAAATAGGCTGTTTTATGTAAAATTGTAAATGTGATTTTTGAAAAATCTTAAATTTTCAAAAATTATCCATCAGAAAACTACCCTTGAAATTATTTTCTTAAAATTTTTTTATATCTATCAGGTAAAACAGTCCATAAATATCCTATTTGAACCAAATTATAAATACAATTTTCAAAATTATTATAATTTAAAAAATAATAATTTTAGAGATTGAATAAAAATCACGATTTCGCTTTGCGAGATGTGACTATCCAGATATCAAGTTTGAATGAAGTCCAAGTATAGGTAGACCATAAAGAAGGATAGATAACTATAATTGTAAAACCCAAAATTTTTTAGCTCAAGGTTACATAACACGTCAAGAGCCATCATAATCTCGAGGTCAAAATCTTTCACTATTACAATAATGTATTTATATGATAAGGTGGAGCTACTCTATAAAAGTACAAAAGTTTCACCCTCTCACTATATGACCTATTGAAACCGGGTAAAAACAGTGTTCATATTTCAAAGGGTGTAAGCCGTGAGACATCAAATATCGGTGAAAAGGGTATGTTCATATCCACTCTTGGTCGATATATTTTTAGTGGGGGAGGAATTACAGTTCTCACACTCCAATTTCTAAAGCAAGGGATTTAAGAGGTGTCTTTATCGGATCTACAAATCCTCACACCCTCTACCCCATTCTTCCCTGCATTTGGTACACATCTGGAACCGGGAGGGCAAAAAATTTCAAAACAGTGTGCCACTTAAGAACTAGCTGAATTTTGAACTAGTCAAATGTGCCATCTTTTATTTTAATGAGCATTTAAAACTAAAAAAACGTGTTGAATATTATGAAATGTAATGAATTACTCAAATAAATTGTAATTAAAATGTTAATGATTCCTGAATTTTAAATAAATAAAAATTTATTAAAGTGTCAAAGTAACTCTCTCAAAATATGTTAATTTCAATAACTTTAAATAAAAAACAGTGAAAATAACATCTAGACATTTACTAAAAACTCGTAAGGTTGTGAAACGAAATTATATACATTGTTGCAGAGACACTCCACCAAAGAGCCTAGATGAATTAATACACTGTCACAGAAACATTGAGAAAAGGGGGAGGAGCATCTCTGTCCACCAAAAAGCATAATAATCAATCTCATATTTCAAAGTGATCCATAAATATATATATTTGTTTGCTTATAGCTCAGAAACTATTGGTTTTATAAAGTTTTATTTCAGATAAAATAATATTTTTACTATTGTAAAGTATCTTCAAAGTCATTTTCATGTGAAATTGAAACTTGTAATTTGTTTTTCAAGAAAATCTGTTCTTTCTCTAACAATTTTTTTTCGGTTTCATTGGGTGACGAAATGTCAACATCTATCAAATCTTGAGATCAATTTTTATATTATTATTGTTATTTTATAGGTATTGGTTTTATATATACAGGGTGTATTTTCTACCCATTGTCACACAGGCAGGAGAAACATGGACATTGAATGTAGAAAAGACTAGGAAAGTGGAGGCCATGGGAATGAAGTTTGGGAGGAGCTTATTAACTTTCCCGAAGAGGAACAAGATTAGGAATTAAGTTATCCGGGAAATAATAGGAGTACAGATAGTACATGAGATAGTAGAAGAAGCAAGTCTGAGATGGTATGGACATGTAATGAGGATGGAAAAGGAGAGGATGCCAAAGAAAATTATGGAAATTATGTATGTATACAAAAGACCACAAGGGAGGCCAAGAAAGAGATGGGAGAATCAACTAACATAAAGTGTACAAGTGAGAGAAGACGAATGGAACCAATTAAAGGAGGAAGAATGGTGGAAGGATAAAAGAAGATGGAGGCATTTTACTAAACTGACCCTACCACAGGCTGGAAATAATTTACGACGATGATGATTATATCTATCAAAAGTGACATCTGCAGATCACATGACATGACGTATGACTACGTTAAAGTAGATCTCGTTTTTTCTAGCAGATGAGGTTCCTTATATTAAAATTGGATGGTAAATGGGCTTGATCTTTAGACCACGTACTTACCGAATCATGTAAGGGCAGAGTTTTACAAAACCCTTATTCATGTGTGACTTGTTTTATAAAAATAAAAAAATTACCCCTAGTATATTAAAAGCAAAAATTTTATATTTGCCTTCTTAACCGCATCGGTGTTTAAAATTAACCAAACGCTAGTCTCATATATTCTACCTTACTGGTCATGGGAAGAGAAGGGTTTTAATCCCGGTCAGGTGTACTTGAGGGGTATTTTTTTTTCATGAATGGTTTTCAAACCCTCCCTACAAGTAAATGTGGGTACGTTTCCTAGAATTCTACCTCACTCATTTCTATTCTATAATCGTTAAGTTAACGCATGGATAGCCCGGATGGGTGGTAAGACGTGGCACGTACATAAAGAAATAGGCCTGATATTCTGCACCCTTTTAGCGAATCTGAAGTTTTCAGGTATACATGAATCTGTGTGACCTTGCAACCAACAGAACAGGGGCCCATTGAAAGTGCAGGGGGTAACTACCCCCTGGGATAGGGGAACATCTACCTGCAGAAACCAGAGCTGTCTTGAGACGCCCACTTCCGGTTCTCTGAGCACGTGCTACTCATCTGTTTGTGTCAGGCTAGGTCAGTTATTGCACGACATTGCTCTCCACCTGGTTGAAACTCACTTTAGTGGCCGCATGGTCTAACGCGCTACTCTCGTGATGAACTAGACTGTCTGCCATCGGAGTTCAGTCGAGTGCACTGAGGGTGGTTTTACTAAATGGTTTTCCACTCTCCCTCTACGCAAATACAAGTACACTTCCTCTAAATACAATCTTACTCATCTCTATCATATTAGAGTAATTATTAGTTAAGTCTTAACGGGTAGTAAGACGCGGTTGTAGTAAAAATTATAATTATTATTAAAAATATAATCAGTAAGCACTCGTTTCGTTTGGTTTATCGGTGATGGAGAAGTCAGGATTCGAATCCCAACCGTGTGCACTGGAGGTGATTTGTATTTAACGGTTTCCATCTCTCCCTCCTCACTAATAATTATACATGTCTTCTAAATTCTACCAACTCAACTGGTGTAATTAAATGCGGGACGGGTAGTAATATGCGGTAAAACAATAATAATTTAAAAAACGAGATAAGAACACTTAAAATTTCTCAAGAGGTCATGTTAATCTGAGAGAAAAAATTGAGAATTTGGAGAGTTTTTAAAAAAATACAGATTTTTTTTTTGCTGTCGACATTGATAACATTTTACTATTGTTATTATAGTTATTGATAATATTTATCAAAAATGACAGCTGCTGGTCACATGACTTTACGTCGTGCTATTACGTGAAAACAAATCTAGTAACTTTTACCAGATGTCAGATGTGTACTATACATCGTACAAAAGTTGAGGACCGAGTGAGTCATTTTAAGTTAATATATTAGAATATTCAGAAAACAAAACCTTTGAGAAATAATGGTTTTGAACAAATTTGTTTTTGAAGGGAAAAGAAAACGCCATTAGTTAATTTTTGTTTGGTGGCCGGCTGTCTTCAAGGTTATTTCAAGGTCAACTTTGTTTTGTTAAATGAAAACTTGTAATTATTATAACGCTATTTATTCTACNAAAAAAAACAGTTTTTATAACACAACAAGTTATTAAGATATTTTAACTTGTATATTTTTAATACCAATTTTTATTCAAGAACTATTTATTACATTTAAAGTGCATCACTGTTAATGGACATCATTTTCAACATTTTTTTAAAGTAATTCTATAAATAATATTTTAAAAAGTTCTTGAATAAAAATTGTTATGAAAAAATACAATGTGAAAAGTCTTAAAAAATCGATGTCAAATAAAAAAAAAGTTTTCAGCAAAAGTTGTTAGTATTTTTGTGCATAATAAAATGCCGTTAAAAGCTATAGGTTTTCATAAAAACAAAAAAAATGACCTTGAAATAACCTTGAAGACCTCCACAACATTTTCTTTCTCCCTCAAAAATAAAGAACGTTTGTTCGAAACAATTTTTTCCTAAAATGCTTCGTTTTTGAGATATTCTGTTGTCTCTCCTTGCCTCACTCAGTATAGTTAGTATACACTCCACGTTAATCGTAAATGTATGCTCGCTACTAAGAAATAATTCCCGATATCCCATCAAAAAAAAAGTTGTCAAGGTATTTTAAAAATGGTCCTGAGCTGTATATGAGCACAAAAATCACAACACATGTAAACTTACCCTGGGCCCTATTTATTACAACAGCCCTTTGACTTAAATAAGAAAGTTGAGGTAGATAACTTTTATTCTAGTTTCAAATCGTTAAGGGAACAATGCGAATAGTTTGGATGGGTAGTAAGACGTTGTGAACACAAATCCATGATTGTATTTCCGTTTGTCAATTTTTTTTAGGACCGCATCTTACTACCCGTTCAGGTTATACGCTTATATACTTATTCCGCTAGTGAATTTAGGGTTTAGGGAGGTTATATTTATAGTAAGTTTTGTATAATACCACCCTCGATACACCCGACCGAGATCATCGTCAGACTAGTCTACTACGATAGTAGCGCGTTAGACCACGCGTCCACCAATTAGGGTGTCGATTAAGTTGAATCCAAGGAGATTCACACTATTTTATATTTGTTGGAGATATTTTGAATGATACAAACTATTTCAACCATGTTTGATATTAAGCACACGCCCATTTCAGTGATCAAATTACCAAAGACGACCTTTTGCAATAGACTGGACTGCCGATAACTGGAATATCGGGATTCGAATTCCGGTTGGCTGTAGCAAGAGGAGCTGATCTTAATTGTTTTTCCACACTTTCTCCTCGAGAAAGTGGCTGCACTTTTTCTAAATTCTACCATCCTCAACCCGTACACATCAGCGTGGTTAAGTTAGTATGCGTACAACCCTAAAGGATATAAAGGATAGTAAGACCCTAAAGGGTAGTAAGACCCTAAAGGGTAGTAAGACACTAAAGGGTAGTAAGACACTAAAGGGTAGTAAGACACTAAATTAAAAAAGAGCACATGTAGAGCTAAGGTTTCTTAATTATAAAATAAGGTGAACATTTCTGGGCGAAACAAGTATTATTACTAAAGCTTATTGTAATATCGTAAAATTATAATTTCAAAATAATCTTCAAAACATTGCTGTTTTAATTTTAGTGTTTACTTTTAAAACTTAATCATTTTATTGTTACTAATTAATTTAATCTAGTTTAAGGGATATTTATGATTACTATTTAACTAAGATACTAGATTAAAAACTTTAAAATCTGCCATCTCTTTAGTCTTTCCTTTTGCCATCCACGACAAACCCCCACCTTTTAACCACCTCTTCTTTTTCTAATAAATAAAAAATGTTATCGTTATTTATATACTCGCACGTGAGTATATAAACTATGCCTCTATATATATATATATATATATATATATACACGCCATTAATCACAAATCCCCAATGATCAATTTTTTTTAATAGGCCCACACACCACTTCTACTCGTAATTCAAAACCACTTCGAATAACCGAAGTTCGCTTCCTCTTAGCTCATTGAATTCTCCCCATCTCAATACGACTCGCACAATACCACCAACCCGAGAGAACAAAAATACCTCCATTTGTCTCAGGTCAGTGAACCAGTGGAGGTAACGGGACGAATGTGGAGGTGGGGTAAAGAGGGAGTATGGGGCCTCACAATCTTATCTCCACCTCTAAGATAAATAAAATTGTTACAAGTCCCGAAAAGAAAGTGTAACAGTTGTTACACTCAAAGCTTCCTGTAATAAAGCTGAAAGTTTGTTAGGTTACCTTTCTTGATGGTGGAAGAATAGAGCGATGGGGGGAGTCTTAGGCTGCCGAGAAAGACGTTTGATGTCAGCCGAGTCTTGTAATTTAGGGTTCCAACCTTTTGATAACAAAATTTTCCCAGAGACCGGTAAAGACATATCGATATTTATTGCTTTCGTTTACATCTCAATTGCATCAGTAAATATATATTGAACTGGTAAAACGATTTCCTTAATGACTTCGAAGGTAAACATCCTTAAGTAAGTAATAATTATCGGCCTTTAAGTGCTCTTAATGTGTTCCTCCTTGTTTATGAGTACCACTTTAGACTATCTAAACTAATGGAGAGAACATAAATTAAATAGTAGTCGGTTCCTTAGGAGGGAATCCATCCTACTGTTGAAAAACGTAACCGTATTTATTTTCATTTATGTTTTTTCCCCAAATCATGGGTTCTATCGTGCTAAATTTTGACCAAATATATTGTCTACATTTTGACCAAATTTTCCATGACTCTTCGATATTGTGATCGTCAAAAAATAAAATCAAATTAGAGATTTTGATGGATGTCGAAGTCTGTCTGTCTGTTATTGAGACTAGAGCCGAAAATATTTTACCGGTGGGGATTCAACTTAGTATCTAGGGTTTTAATAGGATTTTCTAAAGAGATTTATGGAACTATATATCTTACCCTAAAATTAATGGTAGTTTACTTTAGGGAGTAAAGGGAAAATTAAAAAATTCTCAATATTGGTTATAGCAATTTTGATTAATTTTGTATCTACACAGTTTTTAACAACAAAAACAAAGTGGCGTGCCTCATTTTTACATGAAAATGACTGGGGCGGTACTTTACATAAGTAGAAATTTCCAATTTTGATCATACCTACGGCCTTCGCAATTATTTTAGATACTAAATAACTTATCTTTGCAAAGTTTTAGGGTTCTCAAATTAATAAAAAAAAAGAAATGTTTCATAAAATACAAATTTTCCTAGTTATAGGTATATATAGATATATTTAAATAGGGCTTTGGGAAATGGGGAGTTAAAAATACACAGAACAAACATGTTTCTGTAACCGTGTCTATTAACTCATGTATGCTATTTGGTGAAAGGCGGTGCTAACAATGAGTATTATTTTGTTTCACACATCTTACGAGTTATAAGTATAATTTAGATAAAGGAGCGAGAATATCTCTGCGGTGCACCGCACCATTTATTTAGAATATTATATAACAGTTCCACTAGTCTCAATTCCATCGTTTTTCTAACGTAGAATATAGAAAATTGAACCACGACACGACGTAAGGTTATAACTTTACTACCTATTTAAGCTGAATGTTATTCGGAAAGGGGGGGGGGAGGTGATATAGGTTCGTAAACGAAAGTTTGAACAATTGGTTGGGAGGAGAAGGAATATATAACTTGAGGGTTTTCCTCATTCAGTGTTTAAAATGTGGACCTTGCCTCTTCGACAAACAGCAATAAGGAACTGTTCGAACAAGGCGTTAGTTCGTTCTCCCTGCTGATATTAGATATCCCCCCTCCCCTCCACAGACGATCACCCGGTTCACACGGATATAAGTACCAGATGTATTAAATCATCTCTAGAGCTTCAGCGGTGGCTGAACGGTCTAAAGTATGATTCCTACGTTCGCTGAAAATGGAGAGCAGAGTCTGCTTGAGTGTCACAGCAATTCACGCGTTGTATTTTGACCCATGATGCATTGCAACGAAAACTTAAAACAGCTGACTATCAAAGCCCCTCAAAGATTATATATAAAGTCTTGGGAAGCCTCTGAAAAGGTCTTGGGTAGCCCCAGAAAGGGTCTTTGGGAGCCCTTGAAAGGGTCTTGAGGAGCCCCTGAAAAGGTCTTGGGGAGCTCCTGAAAGGGTCTCGGGGAGCTCCAGAAAGGGTCTTGGGGAGCCCTTGAAAGGGTCTTGAGGAGCCCCTGAAAGTGTCTTGAGGATCCCCTGAAAGGGTCTCGAGGATCCCCTGAAAGGGTCTCGGGGAGCCCCAGAAAAGGTCTCGAGGAACCCCAGAAAGTGTCTTGAGGATCCTCTGAAAGGGTCTCGGGGAACCCCAGGGCTCCGAAGATTAATCGTTAAGAAACACCGTAGTAGACGATCACACCTCAGTCCCATGACGTCACGGGTGTTTGACAAAAGTAAAAGCGTGCAACTTGGGAGGTCTCACCCAGTAATAAACACATACTCGCTACAATAAAATGGGTGGACCTCACATACACGGCTTAGTTACATCCACAAACAATTGTGGCAGCTTAATAAAAAAAAATCTAAAGTGCACGCCTCTTTCATTCGGAGGAAGTCTTCTTAAAAGGGAGTATATTTATTTACCTACCTGCATTGGTGGTCACACGGTATGGGAACGTCAAACTGGATTGGTGGTGATGAGAACAATTCTCGAATTACAACTTTTTTTTTTTTGCTACCGAATCTTACTATCCGTTCGGGTTACACTCATATGTAAATAGTTACACCAATGTTTTAGGGATGAGGAGGGTTTATTTAAACTAGTTGTACCCGTATTTTCAAGGAGGAAGAGTGAAAATCAATTAGACCAGGCCAGGTAAATACCGTACCCACGTGCCTACCAATGTGCGTGTAGGTCTACTGTTCAACCTCGGTGGTCTTGGGTTAAAGTGCTCCTCTGAGGACCCGATGTTCGTGGGTTCAAACCCAGCCGAGGTCGATGGATTTTACCTTGAGCGATAAAAATCCGTAGCGCAGCTTCCTTCGGAGAGGAAGTAAAGCTGTTGGTCCCATATCGATTGTGGTATGTAAAAGAACCCTGAAAGGTATTTGAAAATACCTTTCCTGTCAAGATTGGTAGGCTCTTTTACTCTCGATCATAGAAATTATCATGTTCTGACATAATCAGTTGGTTCATAAAGTGCATGCTAAGTACCTAAAATACATTTAAATAAATAAAGGTCTATTGTCTTAAATGAAAATACTCTTCATATTGATGTTACAACTGTAGGACCTAATTTCGGTAATAGAATACTAGACCTATTAATTAACACTGCTTTTACTTTATCCCGAACACTCAGAAAGGAAAAATTATGATCGTCAAGAAAATCGAACTCACAATACTTTGATAAATGTTAACGTTTCATAGCTCCTTGAAACAGAAAAAGGGGCTTTGTCGATGCCGTCTGTCTGTAGGTCTGCTTAGAGGCAAAACTATTTGATCGATTAGGCTAAAACTTGGTAAGTAGGGTTTATGATAATGTTCCTTCGAGGTGTTTTCTGAATTAGATATCAAACCTTAAAATTAAGGGTAGTTTACTAAAGAGCCAAAAAAAAGGAAAAATCTATTTTCTCAAAATTGGTTCCAACAATTTTATTAAATTTTGGTATCTAAGACATTGTTTAATATTATAAATAAAATGGTAGCCTTAATTTTTCCGAGAAAATGAATTTAAGGGTACTTTACACTAGAGGAAGTTTCCAATTTTTATCATATCTCCGCAATTATTTGAGATAAGCTTATCATTTTAATGTTTTAGTCTATTAAAAATATACACTTCTTATTTGTAATATAATTTTATAAAACCAATTGTTTCTGAGCTATAAGCAATATATATATAATGGGGCCTTTGAAATATGAAATTAATTGTTATGCTCTTTGGTGGATAGAGATATTTCTCTTTTCTCAATGTTTCTGTAACCATGTATATCATTTAATTTATAATCTTTGATGGATTGTTTCTAAAACAATGTATATTATCTCGTTTCACAAATATTACAAGTTTTTAGTAAATGTGTCTCTATGTTAAGATAAAAAGAGAGAAAGCCTGTTAGATGTTTCGTGCCATTTATCTAGTACGTCGTAATAAAAAAAATTGTTGCGATCTACAGCTTATAAAACACTCATCATATAATGATAGCTTACCAAAGATTTTATTTGTACTGATAAGACCACATTAATAATAAAACGTAGGCCTACTGTGTAATTTTTTTGCCGATAAGACCCACTAAGTATAATCTAGAAAATAGTGTTGTGGTTAGCTTGTAAATGTCAACGTATAAGCTCAAATCTCCTTCGCTTGGATTTCTAAATTTCCAATAATATTCCCATCTTTGAAATAGCTCAAATAAAAAAGAAAATTTAAATATATTATAATAAACAGATTTTAAAAATCTCACTAAGTGAGATATATTTCAATGTAGAGAAAGAATTGTGATCGACAAAAAAATCGAACTTGAGATTTTGATGAATCTCGACGTTTCATGACCCCCCGAATCCAAAAAAGTACTTTTTGAATTTTCGTTTGTCTGTACCACCAACTAGAGCCTAAACTATTTTACCGATCGGGTTAAAACTAGGTAACTAGTGTTTTCATAGGGTTGCCCCGAGGGGTTTTCGGAATTGGATATCTAACCCTAAAATTAAGGGTAGTTTACTGAAGGGCAAAAAGAGAAAAAGTCGATTTTCTCAAAATCGGCTCTAATGGTTTTGATTAAATTTCATTTCTAAACATTTATAAATATTACAAACAATAATGGCTACTCTCAATATTTCGGCAAAATGACTTTAAGGGCTCCGGTCTGATGCATAAATTCCCATTTTATATCATATCTCCAAAACTATTTGAGAAATGAAATTACTTAGCATTACAAATATGTAGATCTATTTATAATACAAATATTTTAAACGCAGCATATTTTTAAAATACTAATGACTTTCAAGCTATACGCAAAAAATATATTTTTCAACTCTTCAAACACTAAAGCTAAAGTATTGCGACCGTAAAAAAAACCTAACCTGAAATGTTGATGGATGTCGACGTCTCATGACACCCCGAACCCTAAAAAGTGGCCTTTGCAATGACGCCTGTCTGTGTGTCTGTTTAAACTTAAAATTAAGAGTAGTTTAATAAAGGGCGAAAAGAGAAAATATAGATTTTATCAAAATCGGTTCTAACGATTTTGATTAAAATTCGTATCTAGGCGTTGATTAAGATTATAAATAAACTGACTATTTTCATTTTACCATGAAAATGACTTTTAGGGTAATTTACACTGAAGCTGAAATTTACGTATCTCCGCAAATATTTGAGATACTAAATAGCTTATCATTGCAAAATTGTAGTACTATTAAAAATTTAAAAACTTTAATATGGAATAGATTTTTATAAAACCAACAGTTTCTTAGATATTGGCAAATATACTAATACAATTTTGTGATCTTTAGTTGTAAAGATATACTACTTGAGTTTTAACGCAATAATTCTCCAATGCCATAGAGTAATTAAATATAAGTAATTCTCTCAAAAAGTTTATGTTATTTTTCCTTAAACCTCTTAGGAAAAATGTTTGTACAACAATGATCTATTTCCTTCATATTAGACTCAATAGTCAATATTTATATTTTTTATTGGTCAAAATTTATAAATGAGGAATTTAATAGCAATGCGATGACATGAAGATGTGCAACACCTAATAAAATGTGGAAAATTTTAACCGGAAGTCGAAATTTTAATACGAAGTATTGACTCTTGTGGACCCAAGGTTGATCTTTTTTATCAGACCAAACATACAATTGAAGAAATTAATTCTTTAAAAATGAAAATATAAAATTAAAAATCGTGACTCAAAAAAATGTTTTACATAAGGATAGTGCAATTTATTCTTGGATTTGCTAGTGTATATTAATTTGATTCATATATTTTACGAGTTTTGAGTAAATATTTCCATTTTTAAACAATAGAGCGAGAAAGTCCGTGCGGAGCTCCATACCATTTATTTAAACATATACTAGACAGTAGTAAGAGTAAATTAAAAGTAAAACTGTGATTTTATAAATCTATTACATTGCCTAAGCTGACGTCATTGCACTGCACTCATTGCAGAATCAATGCCTTGGATTGGGTGGTTTATATTTGTATACGTGTATTAAATTCCCTGGACTGACGTCATTGCCAAAGAGAGTTTATTTGCTGCTCAACCTGCTCTTTTTGCCGGATTAATGGCTCTGGTTTAACATTATCCCTGGACTGACGGCTCCTTCACGGATATGTTTATCCTGATCTTTACAGTATCAATCAATATATATACTAGCTCTGTCTATAGTAAAAAAAAGTATGTTAACTTACTGTCAGAGATTTAATTGTCATGTATTTTGCAGAATTGATGGCCGGACACGTGTGGTCTATATAATAATACGTCTATTGTCTTACCATTGTGTTTGTCTAAGAGGCCTGACGTGAATTACCTTGTAGCTCCTTTCAAGACGTTTGATCCCTTGCCCACTAGAACTGGAGATATATTTGTTTAGTGCGCCGTGGCTGTGCCCGACAGCCATCTTGTCATCGGCATGGCCGCCGCGAACCTCTCCGTGACTCGGCTGGGCGGGACGTGACTCAGATTCCGTTGCCATGACAATGCCTGACTTTACTCTCTCTCTCTCTCTTTCGAAATGTCCCTCTAGCCGCAGGACTTGAATCTCGATTACCCTCTCTATATCCTCTGGACGTCTCCATCTTCCTCTAACGTGTACATGGGACGTTACCGAGGGAAGATCACATAATTTCAAATAACGCGTGTTCCGTGTAGAATGAAAGGATGTAGCGATCATCTCTATAAATCCTTACTTGTTTATCCATTGTATTTTTCCGTCCACGTGTTGAAGGATTCTTCACTAGATCGTTTATGACACGACGCCTTAGCTCAGTCGGTAGCGTGTCTACATTTTAATGATAAGTAAAACCTTTATTATTTACAAAGATTAAAGATTTTTGGAGGTAATTGACGTCCGTGATCATCTACCAAGTATTTAGGCGAACACATTTTCTCATTAATTCAAATTTAAGTGTCTTTGGAAACCAAACAAACTCTGGAATGTTGATTCATGAGTATAAAAAGGATACATTATGCCCTTAATTTGTTTTCTAAGTAATTTAATACCCACGTCACTGGTTTAATGCTCTAAGGCTTCACTCACAATAGATTGGATTGTTGATGGGATGATATGGGTTAAAATCTCAGTCTGGTAGAGTTAATTTTATTTTTTGCTAAATTTTTTTCACTCTTTCTACACGCAAATGTTGGTATCTTTCAACGTGTCAAAATTCCTTATGATCAAAAGCCACTAAATATACGGTTTGAATTAAACCAAAGACCGTTATGAATAGGATATAAGGTGTAGTTCCCTTGAATACACCATGCTACATTTTTAATATGACTGCATCTCCTAGTATATCCCACAATCACTATTTAACGACACAAATGCGACTGATGTCCATAATTTAATCCAAATGACAGCCACGTTTCCTTCCAGAACTCCCATCGGGAGCTATCTAACGAAATACCAAAACCAAATTAATGTTTTACATATTTAATCACGTGCGTGAACTGACCTCTTGATAGACGTACCTTGTGATATACATCGTCGGGCCGCCTCGCTGCATCGACGGCTCGTGGCCTCGCAGTAATGCGCTCCGTGCGGCCAGTGCTGGAACCAATTATTGACACCTACCCATAACAGAGCCCCTTGTTTCCCCTCTTCAAGAAACTCTTTGCTACCCCGCAACTGTGAAATGAGAATAATGACTTTAAAAATGAAAACACATGTTTTCGGAAACCTTGCCATTCCTATAAATTAACGATTAGATTATGTATTTGCCTAAGAATTATTCAATAAATCATCATCCGTATTGGTATATCCTGAATCTAATAAGAAGCCCGTTTTAGAAAATACAAACACGACGGGCTTCCTATGAAAATCAGGGTAAAGACACGGAAAATAAATGTCAAGTTCCTCTAGTCTGGTTTACTGGCGACTGGGATATCTGGGTTTGAATCCGGGACTAGTAATCAAACCTCTAGCTCAGTAAACAGCTGAACTGCCAACTTATCTAAGGTGTCGTATATATTAATTTAAAGATACTTAATATTTAAGGCATTTAATTTGTATAGAATGAAAATTAAAAAAAATATATGAAAAGGTACTTTATAAAGTTTGTTAAGGGCATTGTCTATAACAAAAACATCCGGCCCCATGGTGTAGTGGTCAGTGCACCTGACTACAAGCCTAGGGTGTGTATAGCTCAAACGGGTAGTAAGACGCAGTGCTAATAATAATAATAATAATAATAATAATAATAATAATAATAATAATACGGGGGTTCTTGGTTCGATTCCCGGCTGCTATTTTGGATATTATTCCCGAAAGGGTAACTACCCCAACGGTCACCAGGGTTTCGTTAGTTAGGTCCAAGTTAGGTTTAAGTGTTTCCACTGGTTCCACACCCTCATACTCACCATCACTTCATCTCATCGGGACATGGAAATAGCCTCCTTGGAAAGGATGTACGATTAGTATATTCGGACGTTGCCTAGGCATCGGTACATTAGTTCCAGCTAATCTTTCTACTACTGGGCTACGAATGATGTATCTCAGATTAACAAATATATATATATATATATATATATATATATATATAAAATAAAACAAATTAACTATAGTAAACCCTCGGTCCCGGCACAGATTTATCTGATTACCAAACCCTTCTTTAACCTCTGACAAGACGTGTATTAATCACAACTTGTGAATGTGAGGAATGCCAGGCCTCCACCGTGGTTCGGATTCCACGTTAAACTATAGGTCCTCCATTTCATCTCGCAATCACCCTACTATTACACATTAGCGTAAGTACGTATAACCCGAACGGGTAGTAAGACGAGGTGATAATAATAATAATAATAATAATAATAATAACTAAAGTAAACCCTCATCGGTAAGCACGTGTACTAAATGTCAATCTCATTTAGACTTGTTTTAACTGCTAACGATGAAGTCGTATTACAAATATCGGTTTAGTATATTGCGGGTACTTTTCCTTAAATAGTTTCCCAATAATCCTTCGTACAAATGTGGTTACATTTCCTCTAAATTCTACCATACTCATCCTTTACTAATTAATGTAACTAATTGCGTATAGCCCGGACGGGCTGTAAAACGCCGATTAAAAAAAGCTATTATTACTACGTTTTATTTCAGATTAAAGATCCAACAAAACAATCCCATAAGTCATAAAAAGTGCGCATCTATCTCAGTCCTTAATACAATGGTAGAAAATAAAAGTAAGTAAGAAAATGTCTTGAGTCCGCCATTAAAACTCTCCCCTTATGCATTCAAGAATAAAACTCCAAATATAACATCTCTAGAGTCTAGACTATTTTGTTGTAGAGCATTGTGCTAAAACTGTCTGTGTTCAACCACGATCTTGTTATGTAGGCCTGCTTCACTTTTAGGAGTAATGACTTGTTTTTTGTTTTTGTTTTTGTTTTTGACGAATCTCACGACACGTTTGGCTATGAATGTGTATATATATTGTGTATAATATTTTTTTTAAATCTGCGTCTTACAGCCCATCTGGGCTATACACGCTTAATTTTTATTTATATATATATATATATATATATATATATATTCACAGGGTGTTCCCGGATTAAACGGATACAGTTTGGGAAGAGGTAGTGGATCGAAAAACCAACTCAAAATGTATTTAGGGGATTTGCTCTTTTTCACGGAAATAAAAAAAAAAATAAAAAAAATAGGTAAGTATTAAATAAATAAATATTGTATTTATGTATTTTGTTCAAATTGATGGCCTTCAGCCTGTAGACAAGCATTGCACCTATCAATGACAAAACGAGTGGCTGACCGACATTTTGAGACTGTTGTTTCTTATCATGTTTGCATTATCTTTTGTCGTAATTATTAAAGGTTATTAATAGGCACTTCACAAACTTTTTACTTGAGAGCTCCCCATCCCATACAATAGAATCTAATGGCGTTAAATCAGTTGAAATCAAAGTTCAAGCCACATGTCCAATACGACCAATCCATCTTCCAGAGAAAATAATACTAAGCCATTAGAGAGGACCTTAGTTGAAAAACGTGTTTTTATTTTTAGTTTCTTGTCGTTTGTGCGAAAAGGAAGTGAAAACCTGCAAATCTCCAAAATATATTTTGGGTTAGTTTTTTGATCAACTATCACTTCCCAAAGCTTAACCGTTTAACCCGGTAATACCCTGTAAATTAGAGATGGGATGCTTGAATCCTCAATCCTGGAATATTTCGAATCCTTTGATATTTGAAAATATTTAAGATTCGTAATTTTCTCGAAAAATCTCGAATACAATAATATGAAGGCATCAACTACACAAATAGCAATTTTAATCAAATAGTTGGATGGTTTAGATAGACTGGTGCAGTTGGGAGGATAACAATATCACAAAAAAAAATTGACAAAATTGTATTAACATAATAAATTTACTAAAAAAAGTGTTTTCTTTGTTTCTTATAACGTAAGAGACATGACAAATCAAACATCATTATTTTGTTAATGGCACCAAGCCTTAACACATTTTTTCAAATTAAATTTGATCTATCTTACCTTTAACTAAAATCAGGGTCGAATCAAGGAATTCGGGGCCCGGGGCCACCTACAAAATGTGGGACCCCACGGCATACATATGTTTTTGTTTTTTTAAATGAACTGCTTAGACAAAATTAATACCACGTGCATAATCATTCTGTATTTAATAATTAGACCGAAAATAACAGTGTGTTGTAAGCTCAGTTTATATATATATAAACTGAAATAATTTACATGATAATAATAATAATAATAATAATAATAAAATATAAAAAATTCTTGCTAAATCATAAAATATATTTTCAACGTTTTCAAAGGTTCTACAAAATCAAAATTTTTGAATTGCCATTGTTAACAAAACTCACAACGGGACTTTGATTGATTTATTTTTTTGCTAGTTCTGACACAACTTTATCAAAAGATAACCATCGTATTATGTCACTTTTCATTGATAAAATAACTATGAATTTAGCTTATTTTTACCCAACACAGAACGGAGTCTATTTTTCAAAACAGTTTTTCAGTCACGGAGTGGTGGGGGAAGAGAACAGCCCAGTGCCAGCCATTCTCCTGTGGCGTGCGTTCCCCAATCTAGACCTAACCTTTATTTCTCCCTCCAAGTGTCAATACCTACCGGCAGTCTTATATTTTGTTAGTTTCAAATATTTTAGTTAAATAATTGAAGCAATAAAACATTTAATGTGCTGGGTATTCTTGGGGGCCCCTTTGAGGTCGGGGCCCGGGGCCATGGCCCCTTCCCGGTCCCCCACCCCCCCACCCCCCTTAATCTGGCCCTGACCAAAAGTTGTACATTTTTAAATATTAAAGGGTTTGAATTTGGATTCAAGTTTCGAAAGACTTTTTTTTAAAATTTTCATTTGGGATTAGGATTCGATAAACATAGGATTCAACCCATTTTTAATACATACATACAGGATTTTTGGAAACTCATATCCCAACTGCACATATAGCATGTTTGAACCAAAAAGTAATATAAAATCCCTATATACTTACATCCGGAAAACTATGCTAATACCATTAAAGTGTGTTCAAAGTTTCGGCTTACAGTACCGGGAGAGCAAAGCTGCATGTATAACAGGTTGCATGGGATATAGGCACGGATATTTCACCCCGATATGATGATGATGATGATTATTTGGTGCCGTAGAAGTTTAACTTAAGCTTAATTAACTATACCATGGCAACCAAAGGAACAATCACCCTTCGGGGAAAATGCCTGTGATACCGTCGGGAATAGATCCGGGGACCTCTAGATTAGTATCCAGAAATATTTACTGCTAGATCAAGAAGCCTGATCACTGTAAATATGAAGATGGCCTGGACTGATAATAGGACCCAGTGCATAAAAAACCAATAAAAACTGCGTTTTAGTATATTATACTTATTAATAAAATGCCAAAGTTCCGAGGGAGGAAAGTAAAATCAGACTAAAACATTTTCAACATTTTCAAGTAAACAAAGTTCAAGAAGACTATCATGACCGCCAATATTACTTTGAAAGCTTTTGCTTTTAGTCTGTCAAAGATCACTACATGTTTTAACCTTGTGCGCGTTCTATTTCTAGGTACAGCACCCATCAAAAGTCCGTCATCTGACCCAAACATCGGAAACAGGGTTTTATAAAGTACAAGAAACGGGGGTGTCCAACAGCCAACTGGCATCGCTTAAGCAATTGCAGCTGTATTTTAGAATTTTTGGGAGAAGGAACTTTTAAAAAATACGAACTTATTGTTGTTAACGTTGATAATATTTTACTATTATCTATTTACTATTACTATTATTTCAAAAGATATGACATTACCTTTTAAAAAGTGACAGTGATCACATTGATTAACGTAAAACTAGGCCTATATGAAAATAGTTTAATGAGCTTTTGTGACTTTCGAAAAGGTTCCTTCCTATCGAAAATGAGTTACATTTCCTAAAACAGGACTTGCGAACTTGTTTTGAAAATGCTTGCCCAATTTTTTTATAGCTAATTCATTAAGAACTTCTTTCGTATGAATATGGGAATTTATAGCAGAAAAATTATTCACTGTATGCTTTCATCATAATTAACATGATATATCATAAGGTAAGAGTTAATTTATGTAATACTGTATATGTAGGTGTGTAAGAGACTTGCTATGGAGAAAAGAAGTTCCCATGAAGTGATGTGAAGTGATTTATAGGGCGTACTTTGTATCCATTGTCACACATGCAGCAGAAACATGAACATTGAATGTAAGAGAGGCTAGGAAAGTGGAGGCCATGGGAATGAAGCTTATGAAGAGCATGTTAGCTGTCACGAGGAGAAACAGGATCAGGAATGAAGTTATCTAAGAAAGAGTGAGAGAAAATGCAATAGTAGAGGAAGCAAGAATGAAATGTAATAGGTATGTAATGAGGATAGAAAAAGAGAGGATGCCAAAGGAAATGTTGAAAATGAAGTTTGTAGGAGAAAGATCGCAAAAGAGGCTAAGAAAGAGATGGGAGGAGCAGATAACATAAAGTGTGTAAGGGAGGGGAGAAGAATGGACTTAATTAAAGGAGTAAGAATGTTGGAAAGATATAGGAAGATGGAGGAATATTACTAAACTGACTCGGCCACAGGCTGGAAACAGTTGATGATTACTGAATATATATTATTAATGCAATCTTTTTTACAGAAAATAATATAAATATAGTGTTTATTTTTGTGCATAGTTGTTACTAAATAGTATTCTGCTAGGAATGAATTTTTAGAATATATGAAGATAATTTGTTTTCGGGGTAAACATTGATAACATTTTATTGTGATATTACTATTATCTTATAGCTATTGATATTGTATCTATAAAAAGTAACAGTGCTATATTATATAAAAACGTATTAATATATGAACATTGTTTTAGTATTTTTTATAAATAGGGAAAACGTATCCTTATTAGTTTATATTTTTAGATTTTAGAGATGGGGAGATATTATCAAAATTGTCGACATCTGCTCATGTGAAATATCCCATAGGTCAATTCCTCAGAATAATTAGATGCACAGTGTTGTTTGTAATGTTAAACGATACCCATACACGAATTTTAATCAAAATCGTTAAAGCTGATTTAAAAAAAAAAAAATCCTTAAGTAAACTACCCTTAATTTTAGGGTTGGATATTTAATCATAAACATTCCATAACCTAGCACAAACAGATGAGCAGCGTACGTGCTCAATGGACCAAAAGTGGGCATCTAAAGACAATTCTGGTTTCTACAGGTTGATGAAAACCCTAAATACCAAGTAAAATCATTTCGGCTCCGGGCTGAGACAAACACAGACAGACGAGCATCGCATAGACCAATTTTTCAATTTCAAGGAGTCGGTCACAAAACTTCGACATCCGTCAAAATCTCGAATCCGATAATTTTTACGATCACAATAGCTCCTCTCTCCGAGGTGTCACGAGAAAATAAAAAAATGTGTTCGTTATATTGTTTTTCTACGAAACCTCAGACAATGTCAATGTTCACATACTTACAAAGTGACTGACAGAAAACATGATTTGTGTACTAGAAAGTCACGAGGAGATAAAAGTGTGGATTCTTCTTCGTACAGTAACATCATGCCAAGAAGTTACAGTTGTAAAAGAAAACTTAGTGGTGCTTTTATATCTGTGTTAGAGAGAGAGAGAGAGAAAAATAAGAGCGAAAATAAAATAAGAAAAGGGGTTAAAATAAAAGTATGTTCCTCCGATGAAACGTATGCAAAGCGTTGGACATTTACTGCTGATGTCGGGGAAAGTCTGCAGTGCTTTTGGTTTATTTCTTTGTTGACACGAGGCGATATCGAGCGTCTCGAGTTTTTCTCGGGACATCTGGTGTATTCTTGAGCACGGTTCTAGGGGCTCGTTCGTTGTCTGAATCGAGACAGCTTTATGAGTCTACGTGCCTAACACTGGACTCGACAGAAAAAGTTCGGTCAAGGAGTGGACCTACTCTTAGGGTGACCGGCATCGCTGGCCGCATGGTTTTAGCTCTGAGGCGTTACTCTCGCAATAAACTCAACGGCCGATAGTGGGGAGATTGGGGGTTTGAATCTCGGTCGGGTGTACTGAGGGTGATATTTCCTAAATGGTTTTCTACTCTCCCTCCGCATAAATTCAGGTGCACTTTCTCTAAATTTAATCTTTATCATCTTTAACACATTAGTGTATAATGTATATTATATATATATATATATATATATATGGTTGCTAAGAAGTGGAACTAATATATACTTCAGTACAAAAGTTATAATAATACGTAACATTAAAATCAAAACAACTCTAGGAACAAATAATAGGTGACGTCAAGAAACATCAATGCGACTAAAAAGTAAAATGCAGGTGTGCATTGATTTTGGCAAATAGAACCTTTAAACACAACTTCTCGAGAAAAAAATAGAGTGTGAAGTTCCTTACGCTAACTTGTTAAAATCGAAACTTTCACTGACTTCAAAGAGAAGTACTGGTTATAGAAACCATTCCAAAAATCAGTACCGTCCTACAGAACAATTCTTATGGTCACCCTATATAATAGCTTACTACCCGTTTGAATATATATATATATATTTATATATATAGGGTGACCATAAATATTGTTTTGCAGGAAAGTACTGATTTTTGGGATGGTTTCTATAACCAGTACTTCCAAATGTACTTCTCTTTGAAGTCAGTGAAAATAAAGCTTCAAATC
Organism: Timema monikensis; assembly: GCA_902151445.1. Taxonomy (NCBI): domain Eukaryota; kingdom Metazoa; phylum Arthropoda; class Insecta; order Phasmatodea; family Timematidae; genus Timema; species Timema monikensis. Next base: position 56,753 of record CABFVZ010000292.1, on the reverse strand, counting down.
GAACAACGCTAGCGTAAAGAACTTTATACTCGAGTTTTTATTTTTTTGAAAAGTTGTATTTACAATTTCTATTTGGCAAAATCAGTGCACACCTACGTTTTATTTTTTGTTGGATACGTTCATCATAGATGTTTCTTGGTGTCTACCTATTAATTGTTCCTATAATTGTTTTGATTTCAATACAACGTATTTTTAGAACTTTTGTACTGAAATATTAGTTTTAAGTGATTATAAACCAACATTCTAACTTTATTATGTAATCAATAATGAAAGTCGAAAAAAGGTTTATATATAAATGTAGATGTGATTTCGTACGAATAGAGTTTTTATTGACATTAATAATTGGTTACTTAAACTTGACAATAAAACTAATGTTCTTTTAGGTATTATTTGACTTTTATTGTAACTTGTTACTCGTTACAATGAAAAAGGAGATTTAATAAATAATGTAGTTTTGCTATTAAACAATTATATATTATTATTATCATCATTATTTTTCCTCTATCTACTTTATTTATCAGGATTTTATATACATGGCAGCATATTTTTTGCTCCTGCTCTGCTCTTTCTAAAATATAATAATATAAGGTATTATATTGTACAAGTTTTTTTTTATCTCGAAGTAGTTTTTAGCAAACTTTTTTTTAATCATCTACAGCTCAGGTTATTTGGTATATTCACAAAAATTGCCTGTATTATTTACTTCCGTTATATAGATTAAAGAAGTCCCTGGAATCATATGAATATCTATAAATGCAGCTCATGCTGTCCAGGAGCAAATAGTAGAGTGAGTGTGTATACTCGTCAGAGGAAGAAAGGAAGTGTTATCAACACATAGATCAGAGGCCTCCTTGGATAAACTACATGTTTTCTTCCCTTTCTTTCTGTTTGGTACATTGACGTCAAAGATTGATAGACTGATAGTTCTTAGAGTATTTATGTGCATCAAGCTAATATGCGACCCGCTTCGCAAAATTGGTTCAAAATCACCAAGTAGTCAACGCCGTTAACGTGGAATAGAATGGCACACAAGTTAAGATCAAAAATTTTGCAGTTTTTTTCATGAGAAAAGTTTTTTAGCTAAATAAATAAAGTATTGCTTCGGACGTTTAGTTTAATTTTCTACTCAAAGTAAGCTGAAAGATTCTTGAATATTTGCTATGGGCACCGTGGAAATAGAACGGAAAATTTTTAAATGTAGATATAAAGTTATATTCAGTTCAGTTAGCGATACTCATAACAGATATTCAAGGAATGTTAAGATTAATTTATGTAGCTAATTAAGCTAAGCGTAACTACCTAAATAATTAATTATTTATTTTACCACAAAAGTATTTTTTTTAATAAAAACTACAAAAATACTACCTTGGCTTAAGTTTCCTTCTACTCCACCTTAAGTAAACACTTAACCCTTGACACCCTTTCACAAAGTAGCAGTATCGTGTTTTGAAGTGTTGCCACAGGAAGCAGAGCCTGTTAAATTATTATTATTAGCACCGCGTCTTACTATCCGTTCGGGTTATAAGCACTCACGCTAATGTGTAATGGTAGGATGATTGTGAGATGAAATGGAGGACCTACAGTTTAACGTGGGATCTGAACTACGGTGGAGGCTTGGCATTCCACACATTCACAAGTTGTGATTAATACACGTCAGAGGTGAAGGAAGGGTTTGGAAATTAAATAAATCTGTGCCGGAACCGAGGATTGAAGCCCGGACCGCCAATACTGAAGTCTGACACCTTACCCCTAGACCGCCAGGTCACCTACAGAGTCTGTTAAAACAGTGCCTGTGATATGTTATCTCCTACTCGGTCCCCAATTAATCAATCAAACAGCTGTTGCATTATATTACTCAAATGGGGAATCGATTTATGTTGATTCCTGTAAAATGAATGTTCTACTGAGTGATTAGAAAATACAACAGATAGAGACAATTTAAACTGACTTTACTTTCCCTAACAACAACCCATGAGCTTAACGTATTCGCCCGACCTATATAATTTATCATTTTATATTCTGTCCTCCGTGTTTTAACACCCACCCAGGCTATTCGCATATTTACACTAATGGTAAGGAAGAATTTTTAAAAAATATACCCACTTATGCGGTGAGAAACAATAGAAAACAATTTACTAAAAAAAACCCAGTATTCTTGACCTAGGTTTGATCCCATACCTCCCCATTACCGACCAACCAGACTAGACGAACTTTGACATCTAATCCCATGTCCCAAAAGCTGCTGGCCTGCTCCACCTTGGCTGGTAGATTCTACCTTGTGAAATTTGAGCTGAAAATAGATACAAGTGTAGTAGTAACAATAATGACATTGCCCACACTAGTGGCCACATGGATAAAAAAAAATGGCAGACTCTTATGGTCTAGCCTTCAACTGGGGTTTGAATCTTGGCTGGATGCATCAAGATTTTTGTAATGAAGGGTACAGGGTAAATAGGGGGAAAGACCGGTTTTAGTTCATATTGAGTTAGTGCTGCCATCTGTTAAGACAAACATGAGATCTTTTTAATGCACTTTATATTATGATTTAAAGAGGTCTTTGTCATTTTTAAATTGATAATAAAAAGTATTTGCTGGAGTTTTCATGGAGTTTGAGTTATAAAAGTTGTCATAGAAAACCTGTGTAGTGTGACTTTCCCCCGTTTTTCACTGTACCCTTCAAATTTCCCAATTTACTTCCATGCAAATGTGGATGCGTTTTATCTAAAGTTTTACCTTCTTCCTCCTTACCCCATACTGATAACCCGGATTAGTAATAAGATGCAATGCACGGCTTTAATACCATTTTATTTTAGCACCACATCTTAGTACCTGTTCAGGTAATACTTTAATGCACTAACTACTCTAATGGTTTTAGGGATGAGGAGGGTTATATTTATGAGAAATGTACAATCATTTTCGTGGAAAGATAAGGGAAAACAATTTTGTAAAAACCACCCTAAGTACACCTGACAAAGATTCAAACCCCGATCTCCCCATCTTTGGAAAGTCTAATCTAACACGAGAGTAGAGCGTTAGAACATGCAGCCAGCGAAGCGGATAATTCTTTTTTTATTTTATTTTATTGTGCTTGAAGTTTGAAGTGAACGGATGACGCAAGCGGTGTTAGGTTAGAACGTGCTTGATGGTTTAAACCAGGCGATTCAAAGTCCATTACACAGTTTACACTACACAACTGTCATATATACGCGCGAGCTCACTTCATAAACTTCGTTCCGAGAAAACTTGGACTTAGAAAATGTAATAAGCTCACAGGTCCAGCTGTGTCAAGAATCTTTAAGACGCCCTGAATAAAAACCCACCACATCTGGTTGTTTTTTCTGTACCCGGCTTTTTTTGTTGTTGAATTTTTGAAGACAGATAATCTAAAATCACCCGATTCTATGGCCGATCGGTCTAAGGATATTTTCGGCAAATTTTGGTGCCTCAATCGACTCATAAACTTATCAAAGGTCCTTCTAACCCTTACCGTTTCTCTAATGTACTTTTTTTTTCTATACATGCTGTATCGGTTATTATTTGACCCGCTTCGGTGCCCTCATGGTCTAACGCATTACTCTCGTGTTAGACTAGACTGCCGAATATAGGGAGATCAGGGTTCAATCCCAGTCGGGTGTACTGAGGTTTTTTCCTAAGGGGTTTTCTACCCTCCACACAAGTACGGGTGCATTTCCTCTCAATTAAACCTTCATACTCTCTAACACAGTGTAATTAGTACACAGGCGTATAGCCCAAACGGGTAGTAAGACAAAGTGATAAAAAATATATATTTGCATATCATTTCAAAATTGCATTAATTTAGTTAACAAAGGAGGGACAAAATCAGTCCGGGATATAAGACTCATTTTGAGGACGAATGGTCAGCTTGACTATTGACAACACGACCCACTCACCCAAAAAAAGGTCGGGCATTGAAAATAACAATGATTGGAACATAGATAGTGATGAGCAGAAAATAAAAGGTTCATTATAAAAACCACAGAATCAGCTNCCCCCCCCCGTTTTGTTGTTGTTGTACAAGCAAACAAAGAGAGTAACAATCGCACTAAAAAGAAGACCTGTGTTTTGTGAACCAAGCTCGCAGACAGATGATGACAAAAGAGGCTCGATTAGCACACCGGAACTTGTACGTCTATCGGGACAATCAAGAAGAAAGAACAACTTTGGAGACACGGATGGGACTAATGTTGTGAGGAGACAAATTTCTTCCTAGAGCGCTTCTTATTTTTTTTTATTTCAGGATGTCTCGTGTTTTCTACGAGGTTAATGATCGACGCCGAGATCTCCTAAATACCTTTCTCCCCCCCCCCTCCCTTCCCCTCCCCGCTTGGTGTTTACTGATTTTTTTAAAAATTAAGGCAGGCTCACACTATGACATATCGCTTCGAGTATAGAAAAATTTCCTATTTTGGTCCTCCTTGCCCCTTTTTTTCATCCAATTTCTTAGAAAATAATGTAGGTAGGAGGTTCATATGAAAATTTAAATTGTTGAGCTATTTTTTGAAAAAAGATAATGTATCCATATAATTTTAAATAATATTGTTTGATTAATAAGTCATTTCATAGAGATCTAGGCAATCCGAAATTGAAGCGCATAATTTGTGGAGTCAGAGCGCTACTAGTGAGCGGATAAAATTGTTAAATATCTCTCAATTATGATTCATTAACAAACCGTTCCTAGTTAAACCTTATTCAATGCATTCTACTTAAAATACTTTGGGTCATTCTGTATATCAAATAATGTAAGTCTTCGTGCGAATTGATTGCGCCATAGAACATTAGTAAAAATTGGGGCTTTTTGTCCGAGTCGATGTGAAATGATACGCCCTAGTGTGGGCCTACCCTAGCTCCCCTATTTTCATCATTACTTCAATGGTATGTGGATGTGTTTAAGTGTGTGTTAGTGTTGTGACCTGAAACGATACCAACGGACTATTCTGAATTTCAGGGTTGCACTAAGGGGGTCTTTTAAAGGTTCAAAACCTTCCTAAAATAATTATTATATATGCATTTTTCATAAATGTATAGTCTAGTAGTAGTCTTAAAACAAATTCATAACGCTTGCAACCACAATCGTGTTTAAAACAAACTTTAAATTGTTTCATAAGGAATTCAGTGTTAAATAAATTATAGCGTACACCGCACGGACTTTTTAATTCCTTTATCTAAATTATATTTTATAACTTGAAAGATACGTGGAGTGAAATAATATGCATTGTTATAGAAACATAATGGGAAAAAAACACCTCGCATTTCACCGAAGAGTACACATGAAATAATATATAAATTACTGTGACATAAATATATTATTTCCTCTGTGCATTTTCAACTCTTCAGTTCCCAAAGTTCAATTAAAAAAATATGTATATTTACATATAATTAGGAAAATATTGATTTTATAAAATATTCTTTAAAATAAGAGTTGTTAATATTTTAAATACTATCACAACTTTAAAATGATAAGTTTTTCGTATCTCAAAGGTTCGTGGAGATAGCATCAAAATTGGAAATTTCCAAGTAATTTTCATGGAAAAATGTGATGCTCCAGTTTGTTTGTAATGTTAAACAATTCCTGGAGATACAAATTTTAATCGAAATCTTATGATAAGATTATTTTTTTAAATTTACGCCTTCACTACTCTCAATTTTCGATCCATGGTAGATAATTCCGAAAATTCTTTTATGGAACCTTATTAAAACTTTATTACTCTACTAAATTTCAACCTGATCAGTAAAATTGTTCCGGCTTTAATCCCAGTTACAGAAATATAGTATTGCAAAAACCACTTTTTCTGTTTCTGGGGGGCACAAAACTTTGACATACATCAAAATCCCGAATTATTTATTTTGTGGATCTCAATACTTACTCTCTCAAAGGGGTAGTGGGAAAGTAAAAGAGTATTCCCCTTTCATATTAGGGTAGCAACAGAAATTTTTAAGATAAACTTAGATCGAAGCTTCAGAACTGCTATTCTTAGAAGGAATACCCCAGTTGAGGATATGCCCCTTTCAGGTAGATGACACCCTTAAGAGGAAAACAACAACGCATTAGTGCACTGTGCCAAGGCAACTTCTTACGTCACAGTTATGATTGAGAAAAACGCGTTAGATCTTGTTTAGATTCATAGTCCGTGATTAGTCTTCCGCCATCTGAGGAACGTTAATGGAGGAAGTCGATGAAGCGTGAACCATCCTTCCATTGACAGCGATGGTTAGACACACACGCGAGAAATAAATAAGTGTAGGTATGCCCTTCCTGCCACTGCACAAGGAGATGGTCAGTATGGATATCCAGAGGCCGATATGTCTATAATTACCTCGTCTGGTGAATTATTATGTATTCTGTCTTTTGAAATGTCATTTCCTTTTGTCAGTGAACTTAAACTGCCAATGCCTCTCTGCCTCCTCCTTGAGCTTCCATAATGTTCTTCTTTCCTTTTAAGTCAACCAATATTTGAATCCTCCTACTTCCTAAGTTCTCCCTTTCCTTAAACCTTCCTTCTATGACGTCATTCAGAAGACAGTTCCTCCTAAGGGTGTGTCAGATCCAATTGGATTTGTTCCGAAGAATCGCATTTAAAACGGCAAAATGGTTCTCTTATCATCCACTCTTCTTAGGACCTTTGTCACCGTCCTTCTAAATGATCTTCTCAAGTCTCTGGTGAATAGTCAGCCTTATATCCTCCTGTGACAAAATCTGTCAAGAAAATAATTGGAATTTAATGACCACTTTCTATTTTCATTTAAAAAAGTTTCTCAACTAATTCCGCTATACTCTTGACAGATATTCAACAAAATGTTGATATCAACATGTGAAGAAAATTAAACTTTATATTTCTACTGGAACAATATTCTATTTATTTTGTGAAACAAAAAAGAAGTGTTTTTGATATAAACAAAAATAAAAAAAATAACTGACCATTTCTCAAGCCCTCTTTATGTTGTTCATACCATGTGAATCATTTTACCATCCATCAGGGATATTCGAAAACCTACATTTGTGGGATAGGGATGTAATGTTCTATGTAGAATTTAGAGGAAAGTATCAGAATTTGAATGGAAAGAGAGGGAAACCATTTAGGAAATTGGTGAGTGATTCATCTTAGGTATGGTTTGTTTGTACACCTTTAAACAGCTATACCGTGGGTGTGCGGGTTAAGGATCCGACCCGTGTTGTAACTTTCAACAGAAGATTCAATTATTTCCTCAAATTGTGATTGTCTAATAGACTAACAATTCTTCTAATATTAAACTATTTGGCACAATAATCATAAAGACCACAAACACAAGCAGGTTACAGGTAAAGTTACTGATGAAACTGATAAACTTTACTACATCTGCTACTTTATTTAGGTAGGTCTACAAACTAATGTACAAACACGAGTTTCAAAAATACTTTCATTTTGATTTAAAACAATACAATAAGTCACCATAAAAATATTCAACCAATTTATTTAATCACTACTTTAAAAGGTCGGTGAATTTTTTGTGTTTTTAATAGGCAAATATTTTTTTTAATATTATATTTTTTTAGCGAGATTAACTGCATAACCTTTATCTTTGAAAGACTCGGGGACAAAGAAATACTCGCGGTATATCCTAACCCACGTTTTAAGAGATGGCGTTTTAACCGGGGAGTGGTGTAGCTAGGATTTCAACATAGCGTAACCTAGGACAACCCCCTTGACACTATCATATCACTTCCAAAGAACGTTATATTTCTCGTTTACATATTTATAACGTAACGTAACCGTTCTTTTCAATAAATTATTCTCAGAGTTCTGCCTAATAGACATTTATTATCTTAAAGATTATATTTTAGCACCGTGTATTACTACCCGTTCAGCTTATTCAAATATGTACTCATTACTCTAGTGTGTTAGGTATGAGAAAGGTTGAATTTAGATAAAGTGTACTCACATTTGCATGGAAGTCGATTGGAAAACCATAAAGTATAAATCACTTTCAGTCTACCAGACTGGGGTCTATACCCCGATCTCCCCGCAATCGGTAGTCTAGTCTATTGAGAGCATGACGCCTTAAACCATGCGGTCGTTGAAGTGGGGCTTAAGAAAAATTGAAAGCATATACACCGCAGATGTGTTCAAAAATCACAAATTTCTAAAAATATTCAAAAGTAAAGCCACAATTTAATAACTAATCATCAATTTATTTCGATACAAATCTCTCTAGTTCTGACAAACCAATTTTAATCTAACTAAAAATAAAATAAAAGCCTTTACTTATAGAGCTGTCATATCAAAGTTTTATTCCTATCTACAATAGCCCCATGGCTTCTTTGGTGCCGACTGACAGCTCACAGCTGACTTCTGACAGTCAACATTTAGGTATATACCTAAATGTTGACTGTCAGAAGTGACAGCTGCTAAACACATGTTTTTGCAGATCATTTGGTTCGGCGTAGGGATACATAATTTGATCTGGTAACTTTTCAAAGCCGTCAGCTGTCAGCTGTGAGCTGTCAGTCAGCACCAAAGAAGCCATGGGACTACTGTAAATTGGATTGTAGTACAGACCATAAAGGGTACAAAGCAACATTTAAAGTTAAAAAAAAAGTTTCTAAGCTTAGATTAATTTTTACTAACCACGTACCAACAATAAGGTATCTCAGTTTACGATCGATGGCACCTTGAAGCAGGCGCATGCGCCACAGGATGAACCACACTATGACGGGAATTTGAAAAACTGACAGAAATTATTTATGTGACCACCATCACCTTGACACCAAATTACACGGAAACATTTTTACAAAGAAATAACAAGGTTATACTAAATAAGTTCATGTGTCACAGGAAAACAATGATACGTGACTTTTAATGTGTTTAGGGGAAAGGAATATTTGTGTGTATGTGTGTGTGTGCACGCGCGTGACTTTGTGTATATGCCTGCGTGTGAAAGGGTGTGTAAAAAGAGTATTTGCTAAAGGCGTAGCAGGTTGCGGTACTGATTTATAACTTCGTTTTGCAGCCACTGTTAGCTGACAAATCTGGGGCACCTATCACAAACACACTGCTTTCTGACGAATGATCATCTTGCAGCTCAGTAGAAGGGGAACTATTTTACCATACTCATTTTTTTTTTTTTTGCTGGTTCACTTTGTGTCAAGATGTCACGTCAACAACAAGATGATGTATATTTGCTTTTATTGTACTGGTACTATCGAAATTTGAAATCTGGTGGTGTTGTAAAACGCGGAAATAAATATGTCGAAACGAGTAGAAATTTAGTATTAAAACGGAACATTGTGTCACATACTCTGTTGATTTTGTCTGAAATAGATGCTGATTATTTCTGGAATTACCTACGTACGAATGAATACGACTACAAGCATCTTTTTTCTATCGTGTCTCAGCGGTTAACCAAGCAAGGCATCGTTATGAGAAAGGCCATATATCTACATGAGAAGTTAACTAAGATTCTTTGCAACAGGTTGATGATAAAAAGATTTTTGAGATTTTCCTCTTTTACAAGCTCGCGCATGTACGGTACAACATTCCAAAATTTGTAAGCACAGAAAGCTGACTACACGGAGCAGAAAGCTGACTACAAGGAGCAGAAAGCTGACTACACGGAGCAGAAAGCTGACTACACGGAGCAGAATGCTGACTACATGGAGCAGAATTGTGACTACATGGAGCAGAAAGCTGACTACACGGAGCAGAAAGTTGACTACAAGGAGCAGAAAGTTGACTACATGGCGCAGAAAGTTGACTACAAGGAGCAGAATTCTGACTACACGGAGCAGAAAGCTGACTACATGGAGCAGAATGCTGACTACAAGGAGCAGAAAGCTGACTACACGGAGCAGAAAGTTGACTACAAGGAGCAGAATTCTGACTACACGGAGCAGAAAGCTGACTACACGGAGCAGAATTCTGACTAAAAGGAGCAGAAAGCTGACTACAAGGAGCAGAAAGCTGACTACACGGCGTAGAAAGTTGACTACAAGGAGCAGAATTCTGACTACACGGAGCAGAATGCTAACTACATGGAGCAGAAAGCTGACTACATGGAGCAGAAAGCTGACTACACGGAGCAGAAAGTTGACTACAAGGAGCAGAAAGTTGACTACAAGGAGCATAAAGCTGACTACACGGAGCAGAAAGCTGACTACATGGAGCAGAATGCTGACTACAAGGAGCAGAAAGCTGACTACACAGAGCAGAAATCTGACTACACGGAGTAGAAAGCTGACTACACGGAGCAGAAAGCTGACTACACGGAGCAGAAAGCTGACTACACGGAGCAGAAAGCTGACTACAAGGAGCAGAAAGCTGACTACACGGAGCAGAATGCTGACTACAAGGAGCAGAAAGCTGACTACACGGAGCAGAAAGCTGACTACACGGAGCAGAAAGCTGACTACACGGAACAAAAAGCTGACTACACGGAGCAGAAAGCTGACTACACGGAGCAGAAAGCTTACTACACGGAGCAGAAAGCTGACTACACGGAGCAGAAAGTTGACTACACGGAGAAGAAAGCTGACTACACGGAGCAGAAAGCTGACTACACGGAACAAAAAGCTGACTACACGGAGCAGAAAGCTGACTACATGGAGCAGAATACTGACTACACGGAGCAGAAAGCTGACTACATGGAGCAGAGTGCTGACTACAAGGAGCAGAAAGCTGACTACATGGAGCAGAATGCTGACTACAAGGAGCAGAAAGCTGACTACAAGGAGCAGAAAGCTGACTACACGGAACAGAAAGTTGACTACACAGAGCAGAAAGCTGACTACACGGAGTAGAAAGTTGACTACACGGAGCAGAAAGCTGACTACACGGAGCAGGAGGCTGACCACACGGAGCAGAAAAGCAGTCGTCCTATCAGAAAATATCAAACTTGTTTGATATTCGTGATGCTAGATTACTGATACGTGCACCGATCATTTAGGTATTTTACACGATCATCTTGCAGCGCTGCAAAACGATATCAGAAGGCAGCTCTGCAACCTATTAAGTGTAATATGGCTTTAATAACCCAAACTGCGTGAACACATATCTACAAAGTAATAATCGTACAGTAAAAAATAATAAATTAGTTTTAAAAACTTTCAACACCCCTTGTTACCCTCACTGGTGGTCACATGGTCTATGGCGTCAGTCTCAAAATAGTCCGGACTACCGGTGACGGGGAGGTAAAGGTTTGGACCTCAACCACGTGCACTGGAGGTGGGCTTTAGTTATGTGATTTTTCATTGTAGTCTTTCCTTCCCTTGTCAACGCTATAGAGGGCTCCTTTTCCCCTCCCTATCCCTTATATTAAACCGTTAACAACCTTGGTATTTTGACCCACATGTGGTGGCCGCATGGTCTAACGTGCTACTCTCGCAGTAGACTAGACTGCAGATGACGGGAAGATCTAGGTTCAAATTTCGGTCGGGTGTACTGAGCGTAGTCTTAAAAAAAATTGTTTTCCCATTCTCCCTCCACGCAAATGTGGATACACTTCCTCTGAATATAACCTTCTTAATCCTTTAAAAACAATAGCGTAATTAGTACATAAGCGTATAACCCGAAAGTGTAGTAATACGTGATGCTAAAAAAAACTTCGTTATTAAACTTAGCGATAAAAACTATTCTCATGTTGATATGTTCACATTAGTTACTTTTGCGGTGGGCAGCGAGGAGGTTATTCTAGCTCTGTCATCAGCTCGACGCTATTACGTCTGATGAGGTTACATGTGTGTGTGTGTGTGTGTGGGGGCCAATATGAACGACACATGAGACGTGCTTCAACCCTTTTATTAGATTACCTACCCATAAAACGTGTACAACACACCATCAGGCGAACCCTAAGAGGACTGCATAGGAGAGCAATAAGAAGTGTTGCAGATGTTTAGAAATCCCGAATTATATATGAAGTAGTTAGATCTTTTTTATATGTTTTTTTTTCCATCGAAATGAAGGAGAAATTTCTGGCCAGTTAAAAAGTTTAAATATTTTGTTTATAATGTTTAAAAACATGTGTGATAACTAACATAAAATCTTATAAAACAATTCCACATTTTCTTAAAAAGTTATGTTGTGATCCTATCAAAACATGACTTTATCTTATAGAAGAAGGCGATTTCTAGGTTTCTAACTCTTTGCTTTAATCTCAGAAGTACACACCTTTGGCTGGTCAGAAACCTGCTTATAATTTTCGCCTACATCTTGTTGAAAGCGATATTAATGAATATCAAACCGCTTCTTAAATAATTTGGGATTTCTAAACGTCTGCATTACGTCTCTATGCTCTACCTTGAGCATCATTAATTTTACATCCATTACTGTTTCTAGCTTGTGGCTTGGGTCAGTTTTTTGATTCAAGCCATATATTTTCCACTACCTACTTGCTAGGCCTGCCTTACAATCTATTATAAGACTAGAATAAGCACAACATCCAGTCCTCGGCTGTTAGTTTATCAATGTAAAAGGGTAAACCCATATTTTCCTCAATGATACATTTTCATCCACGCCGGGAATCGAACTCGGGACCCTTAACTCGGTAGGCAGAAATGCTATCGACTTATCGTAGCAACACTAAGTAATAGGCACGAGAAAGACCGTAATATATAGCAGGGTGCAAAAGTAGGTGTATGGAATAGAGTACTGTTATTTTATATATATATATATATATCATTCAATCATTGTTTATTTAGGATTTAAAAGAAAAATTACATAGATTAGTTTTTGATACAATCCCGAAGTACCTAAAGGTAGGTACATCTTCAGGTCTTGTAGTTAAATAAAAATTTAAAAAATAGTAAAAATTATAATACTAAAATAATTAAAACACAAAAATATTTACACATATCATAACTTTTCCACTCCAAAATATTTACATTGTTGTTTGAAGCATTCCTTGAAGTATCCAGTCTTTAATTTTATGTTTTGTTATATTTATTTGAGGGATTTCTCGGAGTGTTGGTGGTAGCAAATTAAACAATTTGGGAATGGTACATCTCAGTTCCTGTTTACCATAATAATTAGAGAATTTGCCGATTGTATACACTTCTTTGTTAGAAATTGAGCGGGTGTTAATGGAATGGGTTTTTATTTGTTTGTATTTATCGGAATGGTAATATCCTATCAAGAGGCTGTACTCATATAATTGGTTAAGAAGTAGAAGTTTATGTTGAATGTAATAATAATAATAATATTAATATTGTGCGTCTAGCATACATGATTTGTAGCCCAGTTTTGTGGAAAGATTAGCCAGTATTAATGTACCGCGCTGCCCAGGGTACGTCCGAATATACTAATCCGCTCCGTGGAGGCTCTTTCCATGTCCCGATGAGATGAAGTGATGGTGATAAGTAAGTATGAGGGTGTGGAACCAGTGGAAACACTTAAACCTAGCTTAAGCCTAACTAACCAAGCCCTGGTGACCGTTGGGGTGATTCACTTTTTGGGAATAATACCCAAGGTACCAGCCGGGAATCGAACCCGAAGCCCCTAAGCTCGTAGCCAAGTTTACTGGCCATTACACCATGGGGCCAGTTTTATGATAGTGATGGATGCCTTAGTGCAGTAGAATGTGTTAAAATTTGGGGTAAACAATTTGAACACACTAGGAATTAATGGACACCTCTAAATGAGTGAATTAACATAATATATTAGACTAGTTAGAACCTGTATACTGTATACCTACTTTTACACCCCTCTGGATTCCAAAGAAAAGTACTCGCACTGCTGGTTACACAGTATAAAGCATCGGACTAGCAATTTTTGGACGGAGAAGTCAAAGGTTTGAATTTGGCCTGGTGCTTTAGTATTATTTATTTTCCCATCCCCTCTTTATGTTAATGCGCATGTACTTACAAAAAAAATTACCCAAATTACCTCTATGTAATAGATTAAGAGTGTGAAGATCATGCCAATTAACTCTGTGATACAGTCAGCTAGAAATAGTAAATTTACACGAACACTATTGCACGTGGATCATTTCTGATTAAACATTAATGGAGATAAATAATTAATTAACAGAAGTTATTATATTGAACTTTATTGAAATATTAATTAAACTTCATTGGAAAGGCCGTTTTTGACCATTTTAGAATGGCTTCACAAATAAGTACTATGCACAAATCCTTATTCTGTCATAATAGGGGCATACTGTAATTATTAACAAGAAACTTTGTCGCTTTGTCCCACATCGTCACCGCGGAAAATTTCGAGTAATCATTCAAATACGAATGCATTGCTCTTAAACCGTTAAAAAAAACTTGTATTTATATGATCTTAAAAAAAAAGATTAAAGTATTCTTAATTTAAATTTAGTTTTAATGTTGAGTTTCACGAACGTGTAGAAAGATAGGACCAACCAACGTTCGTCTCCAAGCCTCTGAGATCTGTGACCAATCAGGGGTCAGTACAGTTGCTATAGGGTGTCATAGCAATGTACCGACCTTTTGCACGATGCTGGTGTAACATTGTCACATAACGTGCGCATCGCATACCTGATCCGTCATCCGCGAGTGGAAAATTAAACCGGGCTTGCGCATTGAATGTTTGATTCCTCCTGTAAAGTATACTAGATGAGCTACTTGCAACAAACTGTGTGTTGCATTGCAGACACACGCAGGTGCTACGCAAGTCTTCTGAGATTTGCGTAGGCCTTAAGAATATTCGAACAGAAATTCATAAACGCAAGACATCAAGTGAGTCTATAATGTTTCTGGAGCTGTTTGGTAGTAGAAGAACAAACAGGGTAGCAGAAAAATATGAATGGCAATACAAATTGGTGTTGTGACTCCCCCTTTATTACATCATTTGATTCACAAAGATCCATTCCACACTCGTATAAAAGTTACCTTTAGTTTTCCAGGTATTTAACTCTTAACGATCAACCAAAAAGGGTTTTTTTCGGGGGTGTTTTGGAGTGTAAAATTAACAACCTTTTTTTATTTACAATTTTATAAAGGCATGGGCTGATATAAAATATTTTTGTGTCCATTCCAGTAAACACCAAACTCATGTAATGTTTGTCAATATTTATCCTAAGCCCAACAACATCTTATTGGCAATATCTCTGCCATCTCGACAGACCCCTCAGTACCCGTCCGGGTTATCAACATATTATTTACACTAATACGGTAGGCATAGGTAAGGTAAAATCACAGAGGAAACGTATACACATATTCGTACCGAATTTGCACCGCGGGAGAGTGGTAAACCAGAGAGGAAAGACACTTAAGTAAACCCAGCCGGGATTCGAAATCCTGACCTTCCCGTCACTGGTAAACCGGAAAAGATGGGGTTGTCTCCTCAGTCCACGTCCTCACCAATTCGGCTCACATTAAAGTTATTTTAAAAATCACAGCGCTCTGCTTGTGTATCTAGAGAAGTCAACAAATGCAATTAATTGTAAAATATGTTTTATTTAGAATTAGTTTTACAGCTACAGATAAAAGGTCTTGGATTCGATCTCCGACGTTTCCAGTTTCTCTCTGTGAAGCAGTGAAGGGTCCGGACTAGGGTTATCTCAGCCTCGTGAAGACAAATAAGAAGCTACTTGAATAAATAAGTAGCAGCTCTGGTCTAGAAAACTGAGATTAATGGCTGGAGGGTGCATTGTGCTAGACACATGACTCCCTCTAGCGACAAAAGTTTGACACTATCTTGACCAACAGACGGCGGCCACTCTATTGATATAGCTTGATTTCGGGATGATGCCATAGATCTTGTTATTTTATTTTTTAAATTTATTTGAGGTATTTAAAGTGCACTTTATGAACCAACTGATTATCAGCACACGACTTGTAAACGAACCTAAATCTAGAACAAGGGTTTCCAACTTAAAACCACCTGAGGACAACAATTAAGTCCACGAGTCTATTGTAGGATTGCATCATAATCGGCTGAGGGGCAGAAGGAAATTGGAATCTTATTATAAAAATAGAACACATCAAAGTTTATTACTGAATGAACATTAGATGAAGAGAGCTTTCGTGGATTTTTTTCTCAAGAAATCATAACTTTCCTTTTCTCGGCTGAAAATATAAATGAATCAGATAGCCGAAGCTATCATCTATGCACTTTAATGAGGATAGCACCTCTTAGATATCATATTCTGAAAATTGAAAAATGACACTTGGACACGGGAATCGAACCCGGGACCTTCGGCTTAGTAAGGCAATGCTCTTACCACTGAGCTATCCAGGATTCGTCCCGTGCCCATGGTCATTCTTCACTCATATTTTAAGGCATCTTAAAGGATATCTAAGAGGTGCTATCCTCACTAAAATGCATAGATGATAGCTTCAGCTATCTGATTCATTAAATATGCAATCCCGTACAATTATAATATAAATGTAAATTGGCTGCAATCATGCCAACTACCGAGTCGCAGGTGGCTGCGTTGTCTGTATGGCTGTGATCTTATATAATCACATGTTTATAAGCTGACGACTTCCGCACGTCCATCATAGACTCTGCCTTAAAATATGAGTGAGGAGTGACCATGAGCACGGGACGAATCCTGGATAGCTCAGTGGTAAGAGCATTGCCGTACTAAGCCGGAGGTCCCGGGTTCGATTCCCGTGTCCAGGTGTCATTTTTCAATTTTCAGAATATGAAAATATAAATGTTACTACAGTAGATTACTTTTCCAAAAAGCTTCGCGGGCCGTGAAAAAAAGGCATCTTGGGTCACGTGCAACCCGTGGGCCACCAGTTGGAAACCCCTGATCTATAACAAGCACAAACTCCAGACTGTGAAATGGGAAGCCTGCATTTCACCAATGGTACAAGTTTTATTTAATAAATGTATATTTTACGTGAATACTTAAAAAAAAAGTTTGCACGCTTCAGAATTTTTGTCTCCTTTAATTATTTTAATAATAATAATAATAATATAAATTATTATTATTATTATTATTATTATTATTATTTGTCGAATTTTTTTCTGGTTGACCTTAGTCAAAATTTATTTACGTTAATTAGATAGGGAAGAGTAATATATAATTTAGGGAAACTGTACCGGGATTTTCGTGGAGAAAGAATGAAATCCCATATAGAAAAAAGTATTCGAGTAGGCCTACACCAGGCTAGGTTTCGAACCCCAATATATATTTACATGTACTGTACACCACTATATATCTATGTATACATACACATATTTATGTGTATATTAAAATGCACAACTATCTCCGTGTAACTTATATATTTACTGATGAATTTTTATTTAAAAAAGTTTTAGCAAGATCTGAACACGAAACTCCTGGATATTCACAGAGATGCCAGGCCAACCTTTAAAACCGAAGCTATGTTTACACTCCAAACAATGTAAAAGTCACTTAGAATACAGTAATTAGTAAATAAATCATTGTCTAATAAGTGAAAGTGAGAGTTTGGTCGCTATAGTTACTTGTCGTTGCTTAAAAATTATCTGTGGAGCAGAGATAAGTATTAATGGCTCACTTGGTAATTTATCAAGACATTAACGCCCAAAGGTAAAACGTGATGTGAGTCATTAATATGGTTACTTATTTCTTGTATACTCAGTTAGCAATAGCTTTGGTAGTGAGCTACAGTCTATTCACCACTAGAGTGGTGTTAACTGAGAGCTAGAAGAAGGTTTTTATTGAAAACATTAATCGAAAGTCACTGATGTTAACCTAGGTGGAAATAATTATTATTTTCTTAGTAAGGTCATTATCATCATCAATTGTTTTCAGCCTGTGACCGGGTCAGTTGATTAAAATACCTCCATCTTCCTCTATCTTTCGAACAATCTTACTCCTTTAATTGCTTCTATTCTTCTCCTCTCCCTTGCACATTTTCTGTTATTGGTTCCTCTTATCTCTTTCTTGGCTCCCCTTGTGGTCTTTTTCCTACATTTCTTCATTTCCATCCTTTTCTTTGGCATTCTTTTTTTCCCCCATCCTCATTACATGTCCATACCATCTCAGTCTTGCTTTCTTTACTACTCATGTACTCTAACATCCTCATTACATGCCCATACCATCTCAGTCTTGCTTTCTTTACTATCTCATGTACTCCAACATCCTCATTACATGTCCATACCATCTCAGTCTTGCTTTCTTTACTATCTCATGTACTCTCTGTACTCCTACTCTTTCCCGGATAGTTTCATTCCTAATCTTGTTTCTCCTCGTGACAGCCAACATGCTGCTCACAAACTTCATTGCCATGGCCTCCACTTTCCTAGTTTCCCTCACATTCACTGTCTATGTTTCTGCTACATGTGTATCAATGGGTATAAGGTACTTCCTGTACAACATTTTCTTACATTTCAAGGGCACTTATTGAAAAAATAAAATATAATAATAAAACTTTTTTCCTGCAGTTTTGGCAACAAGACATATTATAGTGCATAGAATAATACATTTTAAAGTATAATATTCACACTTGTATCTTCTTGTATCGCTTTTAGAAGCTCTCGTTTGTAAAGCATTTTTAAGTAAACCATGGTCACCACCAACACAAAAGGATGAAAACATCGAAACAGTTATTTTCATAAGATCGTGTTTAAATTATGTAAACACCGTTAAAAGAAAATTAATTTAGAACACATTATTTGTTGTGAAAGTTTTGATTACCAAAACTGATAATAGCTAAACATTTGGACAAATGATTTGTCCTACAGCCTTCACTCACCTTGTGAAAGTGGATCAATAGTTCTCACAGCTCCCACCGCGAGCGCGCGAAACATTGTTTCTTCTAAAGCTCTTTTAACCGTTTTCGTTACGATAGGAGAATATTTATTAAAAGTACGAACAAGCACAATACTTAGCACCACGTCTTACTACCCGTCCGGGCTATATGATTAGGTACCATTTAATTTAATGGGCTAGGAATTAGAAAGGTGAATATAGAGGAAGTTAACCCGCATTTGCGTGGAGAGAGGGTGGAAAACCATCTAGGAAAAACCATCCCAGTTCACCCGAGCGAGATTTGAACCTCGATCTCCCCGTACTCGGCAGTCTAGCTCAACACTAAACTAGCGCGTTAGCTAACTACGCCACCAAGGCGGCTACGGAAAATTAGACTAGTTTCACGTTTTTTTTTTTTGTTCTGAGATAATATAATTTAAACCCAATCCAATTTTTATAACAAGCCTAGTGGGTAATTGATAAGTGTTTACGAATATAGGTAGTGGGGATAAGTATCCAAAAGAATCGTTGAAAATTGCCGCCTTAAAGTGACGGTTTGTCGCATTTCGCTAAAAATATATCTTGTAGAAAAGATGCGAGGTGCAGCGCGATGCGATATTAATATGTTGGCCGTGTTGCGTGGCCGATTGGAAAGGGGGAAAGAGAGGGGGGGAGGGATATGTTCGCGCCGTGCCCGGATATGGCGCGCGCGCACACTGTCAAGCGTTTCCGACATGTGCCATCGGTTGAGGAGGGAGGGGGTGAATAATAATTTCATATGGAATATTTAAAAAAAACTCTATAAATAAAACATATTCGTAGGACAGTGACTTATTTCTATTAGAAGCCATAATAAACTTCACAAATAAATACCCGTACCGGTGGGCGCGCTGACTTAATGTCATGCTCATTTAGTCTGGTTTACCTTTTAAAAGATGGTCCCAGGTTCAAATCCTGGCCGGGTTAGTTGAAGGTGTGGTTTTTATACGGTTTAACGATCGCTCTCTTTCTATACACAGATGAGGTTATAGTTTCTCTAAATATTACCTTTCTCATCCTTTGCCCATTAGCTCAATTAAATGTGGATAGCCCAGAAGGATAGTAAGATGCTGTGAAAACAAAAACAATATACTGTGCGAATATGTGTGTGAAATTACTTCCCATCATTTCTTAGCTGTTCAAAACATTTTTTTTTACTCTCTTATAGATAACTCAGAATCACACTTCACCAGTCAGGAATTCTAAAAATACATCTCAGCTCTGGCCGAGGGGTAAATTGAAAGTGGTAATCATTGGTAGGAAGGCCGCAAACTTTGAATGCACTTGGTATGGTTTCCCATTTGATATTTTCCCCGATTTTTTTTTATCTCAACCTCTCTCCGCGCTAGTGCTTACCTTATATGTTCCCTCCAAAATACCCTCTTCATCCTTCCCTCGTAGATTGCGTTGTTTTAAAAATACCAATTAATTAATTAATTAATTATTATTGACTGAGCTTTGATGTTTCCATGATGTAAGTTGAAATATTTAAGAACTTTTAGATTATTGAATTAAACAGTAGTTTATTTAGAGTGATGGAAGGGCTAAAATTAAACCGTATTTTATTTAGAGTGATTTAAGGGCTAAAATTAAACAATATTTTATTTAGAGTGATGGAAGGGCTCAAATTAAACAGTATTTTATTTAGAGTGATGGAAGGGCTAAAATTAAACAGTATTTTATTTAGAGTGATGGAAGGGCTAAAATTAAACAGTATTTTATTTAGAGTGATGGAAGGGCTCAAATTAAACAGTATTTTATTTAGAGTGATGGAAGGGCTCAAATTAAACAGTATTGTATTTAGAGTGATGGAAGGGCTAAAATTAAACAGTATTTTATTTAGAGTGATGTAAGGGCTAAAATTAAACAGTATTTTATTTAGAGTGATGGAAGAGCTCAAATTAAACAGTGTTTTATTTAGAGTGATGGAAGGGCTCAAATTGAACAGTATTTTATTTAGAGTGATGGAAGGGCTAAAATTAAACAGTATTTTATTTAGAGTGATGGAAGGGCTAAAATTAAACAGTATTTTATTTAGAGTGGTGGAAGGGCTCAAATTAAACAATATTTTATTTAGAGGGACGCAAGGGTTTATGCATACATACAATATTTTAAAAATAAACAATCCCTAGTTAGTGTGCGGCCCAACCAAGATGTTTTTCTCATCGTTATAATCTTTATTAGACGCCTTTATTTTCTTACCCTCCTCAACACTTCCTCATTCCTCAACCTGTCCATCCAGGTTACCTTCTACATTCTCCTCCACAACCACATTTCAAAACCTTCCAAATATCTTTGTTCCCTCTTTAGTTTCTACAATGCCAAAGCTTAGCGACTTTCAATCAATCAATGGCCATGGTTGAAAATTGAGCTCCTATAAAAATCAGGTGTCTACCTACAATGGCTTGTAGGGAAGCTGTCGTGAAGTTATGGCCATCCTAATATATGACACGGATTTGTGCATCGACATTCTGGTTGAGGAGTTTTTGTTATGGCGGCCAAGTCCCAAGTAGAGTGCCTTCACCATCCGAGTTTACTTGGATGAGCGCTCAAAAAGTTACTAGAAATAGTCCCTAGTGTATCACTACGCCAACAGCTGACATCTTTTACTTTGGACAGCTGTAAGGAAAATATATGGTAATGTATGAATGTAATAGTTAACCGCAGTAGTTTAGGCCAATATTATTTATACTATTTTATTCGAGGTCGGGTAAAAAAAATTATTTATCGTTTTATTTCACTTTAAAAAAATATTATTCACAGCACTTTCACAAAATGTCTAATAAATATAGTTTCAAAATGGTGATCGACTAATTTAAATCATGTGATCATTACGCAAAAAAGTTATTAACATTAATGCACCCACGTTGTTGATACAAATATTTTATTCAGTTAAATATTTCGAAATGCGATAAAATAATCATAAAATAGTTTATTATATGTAATAAACAAGAAGTTTCAAAGATTTTCTTTAAATAATTAAATCGGTCTCTAAGCAACTTAAAAGGGTTTTAAACATATATAAGCTTTTCTGTAGAGACGATAAATCTAATAATACTTCAATAAGCTACTTGCTTAGACATTGAGGAAAAATAAGTTATCGCCAATAATAATAATTTATCGGGTGGGTGCATCAGAAAACCGTGTGACCACCGTTGCGGAACCGATGAATAAATCACTCAAATAAAACATTGTTAATTTGATTAAGTTTACACTATTTCTCCGCGGAAGTGAAACCTCATTAAGTAGCGTAAATCTGTAGTCTACGAAATGATACCGCTATAAACAGTTGCTGCTTACATAATTCTTATGACCCCCGTGCGTCATATTCAGATCTTCTCTCTCTTTCTACTTCCATCACAAAACCAGTCCCTCGCTATGATCTACAAAACATCAAAACTGTTTACAGCCCCAAAGTCTGGTTTGTGTTTATGGGCAATAGAAATAATATTGTTCTTTAGACAAAACTCATAACGGTTTTTTTTTTGTTTATAATATGCCGTGAGCTGGTTTGGAGTTTTTAGGGCTAAGTAACAATAAAGAATTGTTCTTCATGATTTATTTTAGCCTATAGTTTTAGAAAGTATAACATATCAGCGGTTAAGGAAAAATATATTAGTGAGAACAGGTACTTTTGGCTTCTCGAAAAATAGAAAAAGAATTAGATTTTGTTTAAATTAGAAAATCATATTATTATTATTATTATTAATGTTATGCAACTAATCTTTCATATTATTACTAAATGTAATATTGTTATCCAATAATGCAATTTAATGTCAACTGGTAAAACTTAAAACCCACTTTTGACTGCTTTATGGATAGTTGTAGTATGTCGAGGTTATAATTTAACATGGGATTTGTGAGTGTGTTTGTCCTATATATATTTTTCACATTAATACAAACACACCTTTTAAACGTATTAATGTAAAACATATAGTATTTATATATATTTTTAACTGTCCAAATTGTATAGATATTAAAAGTTTTTGGGGCACCAGGTGGAACAAACATTTATGGACTGAGGTGTAGTAATATTTCTATGTGCCCACACATTTGTGCATTGTACCATGCAGCTAGTATATCCAACACTTCTCTAACGGGGTGTAGTAATACTCCCATAAGTCCACATGTGTGCATTGTACCATGCAGTTAGTATAGCCAACACTTCTCTAACGGGGTGTAGTAATACTCCCATAAGTCCACATGTGTGCATTGTACCATGCAGTTAGTATAGCCAACACTTCTCTAACGGGGTGTAGTAATACTCCCATAAGTCCACATGTGTGCATTGTACCATGCAGTTAGTATAGCCAACACTTCTCTAACGGGGTGTAGTAATACTCCCATAAGTCCACATGTGTGCATTGTACCATGCAGTTAGTATAGCCAACACTTCTCTAACGGGGTGTAGTAATACTCCCATAAGTCCACATGTGTGCATTGTACCATGCAGTTAGTATAGCCAACACTTCTCTAACGGGGTGTAGTAATACTCCCATAAGTCCACATGTGTGCATTGTACCATGCAGTTAGTATAGCCAACACTTCTCTAACGGGGTGTAGTAATACTCCCATAAGTCCACATGTGTGCATTGTACCATGCAGTTAGTATAGCCAACACTTCTCTAACGGGGTGTAGTAATACTCCCATAAGTCCACATGTGTGCATTGTACCATGCAGTTAGTATAGCCAACACTTCTCTAACGGGGTGTAGTAATACTCCCATAAGTCCACATGTGTGCATTGTACCATGCAGTTAGTATAGCCAACACTTCTCTAACGGGGTGTAGTAATACTCCCATAAGTCCACATGTGTGCATTGTACCATGCAGTTAGTATAGCCAACACTTCTCTAACGGGGTGTAGTAATACTCCCATAAGTCCACATGTGTGCATTGTACCATGCAGTTAGTATAGCCAACACTTCTCTAACGGGGTGTAGTAATACTCCCATAAGTCCACATGTGTGCATTGTACCATGCAGTTAGTATTGCCAACACATCTCTAACGGGGTGTAGTAATACTCCCATATGTCCACATGTGTGCATTGTACCATGCAGTTAGTATAGCCAACATTTCTCTAACGGGGTGTAGTAATACTCCCATATGTCCACATGTGTGCATTGTACCATGCAGCTAGTATTGCCAACACTTCTCTAACGGGGTGTAGTAATACTCCCATATGTCCACATGTGTGCATTGTACCATGCAGTTAGTATTGCCAACACTTCTCTAACGGGGTGTAGTAATACTCCCATATGTCCACATGTGTGCATTGTACCATGCAGCTAGTATAGCCAACACTTCTCTAACGGGGTGTAGTAATACTCCCATATGTCCACATGTGTGCAGTATACCATGCAGCTGGCAGAAAGAGGAATGTATGCCAGGGTGGGTCGAGCGAGGCTACCAGCGAACCATACGCCCGCTGCCAGAGGCACGCGTTTAAACGTTTTATTTATAGACACCCGCGGCAGATTTTTCTAAAAAATATTTATACATCTTAAACCATGTTCAGTTTTTCTCTCTCACTCTGCACCTGCACTTTTATTATAAACGTAGTAAGCCAAGACTTATTTGATATTGCGATCTATTAATATTTAATTAAATTCACATTTAGTATGTGACCTATTATTTTTTCTTACAAAGTTAAATACACGTTTTTAAATCTATTTACAAAAATCAAGAGTACTTAGAATTCAATTTTAATTTTATTTATTTAAAAATGCTCAAGTAAAATTCTTACATTTATTAAATTTATTGTGACGTAATTGTATAGGCTACATATCCAAAAATGATGGTAAAACCCATTTTCCTCATTAACGTGGAATCAAAACTACCATATACTTTTGACTCTTGAAACTCATTACACAGTCTGCCATTAGTCCTATGACCAGTCGAAACTTTTAAAAACTACATTATAATATCAACTGTAAGAATGTAAAATGTTTTTATATCAAATGGGGCAAAAATACCTATTTTATTATCAAATTTGTCGTTTTCACCAAATTAATCTTCGTAAAGGGTTCAAACAAGTTGTTCAATGCGTGTTTAAAATGAAGCTATTTATTTTCACGGTTTATTTGTATTAATTTAAGCAATAATCAAACAAACCAGAATGTTGTAAAAATTGTCTTAAAAATTCTTAAGAAAAAATAAATCAATACGTATTTTATATTTATTTTATGGAGTAACAAATTTATACATCTTATCTACCTATCTATCTATCTATCTATCTATCTAGAAGTTTTACTCAATATATACTTTATGCCGTAATGAAATTCAATATAAATATATTTATAAATTTTTTCTTTGACTATGTCTATTAAAAATCATTATATATATAAATTTTATCTTTGATTATATCTATTGATAAAATCAGATATACTCTTGCTAAATATGAAGCAATATGCATACACATAATTAGTTTTTTTTTACATTAAGACCACTATTAGGAAACTTGTCAAAGACACAGTTAATCGTGGGTCGTAGTTTTACTTCAAAAGGGCTAATTTTTATTGTCATAGTTACTTCTTTCTTTTTATAACAATACACAGATGTTACAATACAATACAATACCAGATGAATCCTCTTCTTAGGATAAACTAATCAGATGCATACAAAAATAATGTTAAGCTATAATGTACTATAACTACCCAGCAAAATACACGACATAATAAAACAGATTTTCTATTACAATATGTGTACATCTTTTGTACATCAATTTTTCCATAAAATAATTTTGTATATTTTTTGTTTAGGGGGATGAAGGCCCCCTAATAACCTCTCGTCTCTCCCATTTTGGATTTACTCATAGTTTTAAGGTTAATCTATATTTCTGAAACACTTATTTGCAAACATACTAAACATTTTAAAAACTTTATGCATATTACATATTTTCCGGCATTTTAGTATGTAGCCTATACAATTTTTAAATTAGTACTGTAGAGTTTTTATTCAAGGATTTATTCACAGATAAATTATATTCTGTTGAGTGTAAATGATAAAGCTATAGTAGGTTATTGCGTGGCCTGGTGGTCTAGGGGTAAGGTGTTCAATACTAAGTCCCGGCACAGATTTTTCTGATTGTCCAAACCCTTCCTTCACCTCTGACAAGACGTGTATTAATCACAACTTGTGAATGTGTGGAATACCAGGCCTCCACCGTGGTTCGGATTTCACGCTAAACTGTAGGTCCTCCATTTCATATCACAATCACCCTACCATTACACACTAGCATAAGTGCGTATAACCCGAACGGGTAGTAAGACGCGGTGATAATAATAATAATAATAATAATAATAATGATAATAATAATAATATTAATAATATTATAGTAGGTTCTTGGTAGGAATAAATTATTAAGAAATACAAATTGACGTAAGACCAACGGCTTTACTTCTCCTCTAAATAATAATAATAATATTTAGCAACGCGTCTTACTACCCGTTTGGGTTATACGCTCCAAGTACTAACTACGCTAATGGATTAAGAATTGGGAAAGTTGAATTAGAGGAAGTGAACCCGCAATTGCGTGGAGGAAGCGTGGAAAACCATTTAGGAAAAACCACCCTCCAGTTCACCCGACCGAGATTCGAACCTCGATCTCCCCGTCCTCAGTAGTAGAGCTCAACACGACAAGCGCGTTAGCCAACTACACCACCGAGGCGGGTTTCTCCTCTAAAGAAAGACGTGCAACGGATTTTTATCGCTTAGGGAACAAAAATCCGTCGACCCCACCAAGGTCTAAACCCACGAATATTGGGTTCTGAGGCGAGCACTCTACCTCAAGACCATGGAGGTCGATAACATAATTTAGTGCTGTAATAAAATCATAACATTTTACTATATTATATTATTTACATGTGTTAGACATGAGACGTGCAATTTATCAAAAGCTATAGCTTCAGATCACGTGACTTGACGTGTTATCACACGGAATTAGATCTAGATACATTTTTGCTGTCAGAAACGATTTTCCTTTTTATAGGATCATTTCTTAATACCTATTCAGCTTATATGCATATGTGGTCTACTAATTGCGCTTATGAGTTAGGAATGATGGAGGTTGAATTTAGAGTAAGTGTACCTACATTTGAATGGAGGTTGAGTGGAAAACCATTTAAGGAAAACAGCCCTCAGTACACTCGAACGCTATTCGAACCCCAATCTCCCTGTCATTGGTAGTCAAGTCTATCGTGAAAGTGGTGCCTTATACCATGTGACCAGCGAAGTAGATGAAAAAATGTATTCCTATGAAAATTGGAATATAATTTAATTTAATAAAACTAACCCAAGAAATTAAATTTCACAAAATAACATATTACTTTAGTTAAATTATTAAAAAACTTATTAAAAAATTAGCACCGCGTCACTAACTGTTCAAGTCATGCGCATATCCTAGTTATTAATTTTTTTTTGTATATTAAACCATGTAGTCGCACATGTTATTATCAATTTTTATTATACTTCATCAATATTTTGTTATTATTTTATAATGTTGGGTTCCTTAGAACTTAAATTGAAAACACTGTCGTTTGCTGGAGTTATATCCTTCTACGAAAGTCTCCTATAATTACGTTAGTGAGCTAATGACAACGTACTAATTAATTAAACACGATAGTATAACTTTTTAATTGATTATGAAAATAGCTTTGTGTGGATGGCATACAGCAGCACCTTATTATCTCTAATTAGGTGTGCACCAGCCCATTACGAATGGACAATAG
This sequence comes from Timema monikensis, assembly GCA_902151445.1. Lineage (NCBI taxonomy): Eukaryota > Metazoa > Arthropoda > Insecta > Phasmatodea > Timematidae > Timema > Timema monikensis. The sequence goes on along the minus strand of CABFVZ010000292.1, from coordinate 29,339 downwards.
GGTCTTAACCTGGGTGGAGTTCGTTCAGTTGACCCTAAATAGCAGTAGCAATTATAGTAATGGACCATTCATGAACAGATCATTGCAGTAGGAGGATTTATTGTACAGTATTATGGTTTTGATTGGAGGCGCAGTTATGGTTAAGGGAGAAAATTTGATGTTTTATTATTTTTAAATACTTATAAATAAGTTTATTAAATTAAAAAACATCAGAAATAAAATACATAGCTACACACTCATTTTTTTTTAATGCTTACACCAGCTCCAAAGGGCTCTAAAAATTAAACGGTAACATATAACCAGCGCCGTTTTAAGAAAATGTGAAGCCCGGGGTAAAAAAAAAATCTGATGCTCCCCTTTGTACGGAAGCTTTTCGGTTTTAGCATTAAGTCATTATAATATATTGATATGCACTTGGAACTTATGCTACTTAATAATTTCTCTTGTTTTATGGTATATTGATCAACCCATTAAATGATTGTACTTTATTAAATATTAACAAAAATAAATTTCTCTTTGTACCATTGTTACTGTTAGTTTTCTGTAGACCGACAGTGGTAGGACAATGGTGGCCTATTCTACTGTACTGCAGCACATTACTCGAATTACGTAACTCTTAAATTACATAAAGTTGTAGGTTTCACAAATATGGAATGGAATCCTATCACAAAGTGAATACTTATTGCTGTTAATTTTGTGAACACTATTTGATGCAAAATTTAGAATAATAACTGTAATTGGTTTTTAAAAAATTGAGTGAAATGTGTCTCCCTGGAATGTGAGGCCCGGGGCAGTTGCTCCCTTTGCTCCCACCTCCCTAGACGCGTCTCTGCATGTACAATAGCCCCATGGCTTCTTTGGTTCTGACTGACAGCTCACAGCTTTGAAAAGTTACCAGACCAAATTATGTACCCCTACGATGAACCATATGATCTATAAAAACATGTGTTTAGCAGCTGTCACTTCTGACAGTCAAAATTTAGGTATATACCTAAATGATGACTGTCAGAAGTAAACTGTGAGCTGTCAGTAAGCACCAAAGAAGCTATGAGGCTACTGTAGTTATACTCAATTAAAATTGGATGGTGCCTTGACGGTGCAGAAGATAGCCCTTCATTTGGGGTGAGGCGGGGGAGGGGGGGAGAGAATCAATAGCACATAGCGGCCATTGATTATGATATCATTGTCAATGTAGCGGCATAATATATTCACACAAAAATATAATAAAATGGTAGATAATGGGCCCCTCCAAATTCTAGGGGGAATCCTTGTACAATAAATAAAACCATTAAGTGGGATAATTGCGCACTTTCATAATATTAGTTTAAGGATGCGATAGGTAGAATTTAGGAGGAAATGTAGGCTTAGTCACATTTTCACGGGGGTTAAAGGGGGGGAGGGAGTGATTATAAAACCTTTCAGAAACAAACTTCCTCAGTACGCCCGGCAGGGATTCTATTCCCGACCTCATTGTCACCGTGAAACTACATAAAATGAGATTGATACCTTGGGTCTTAGTGCCTTTCATTATGGGTGCGGGTTGGAGAGGGGGTCTATAGATATGTGCTGCCTTCTACATTTGAAAGCTACGTCTGACTCTTTAGCTCAGTCGATAGCACGTCTGGTTTTATTTTTAGCCCTGCATCTTACTATCCTCTCGAGCTATACGTATATGTTCTAACTACGTAATTATGTTAGGGATGAGGAAGAGTAAATAGAGGAAGTGTACCCGCATCTATGTGGCGTGAAGAGTGAAAAACCACAACTCAGTACATTCGACCAGGATTCAAACCCCGATCTCTCCCCGTCATCGTCAGTTCAGTGTTTAGCGAGAGTGACTCCTTAGACTATTTGGCCACTGAGGTGGGTGAGAACGTCTTATAAATGAGTTGAGGGTCCCGGATTTAATTCTCAAAATGGTCTAAAAATCAATTCATTATTAGTGACATATCGGCTTCCTCTTTTGGATTTGTTGAAAGCCTGGATGCTATGTTTGTTCTATAATTAAGTTAGTTTGAAAGTCGTGACCTAAAAAAAAAGAAAAAAAGTAAAAAAGTACATATTTGGTTTAAAAAGCACACATTAAATAAAACAAATACATAATCAAAACCAGAATATCCTTAATCTGAGTTAGCTTGACCATATAATAACAAATTTATATTATTTAATTATTTATTTAAATATACAGTCAGTACATGTAGAAAGTCCTGATTCACCTAGGGCTTTAAATTTTTATTAAAACTTAAAAACTTGTAAAAAACTGTATTTAAAAGATGACCTTATTAAACGAATATAAAACTTCCTCTATGCTTTATAGCCAGTGAATAAATTTACGCGTCTTTGAAGAAGCAGTCTAAAGTAATAATAATGAATCAATGAAACTCTCAGTTCTTTGTGATTTAAAATCTATTTTAATTTATTCTGGATCGATTTTGAGACACGAGTTTCTACAAAATTGTTTGAACTTATTTATAATAGACCAAACAACAATACAATAGCATTATGAGTGATGTCCTACCCCGGCTTATAGGGCTAATACAATTGAAGAGAGGTAGCATTACGAACACTGCATTGTTGTTGATAGTCATCAGGAGTTCTAAAGCGCAAATAGCCTCTAAGTAGAGTATTTAGTGTTACAAAAGCTTCCTCGAATTCATAACATTTCCGTAGAAGGGGTTTGGGTGAGGTGTATTTACGCAGTTTTAAGAAACGTTTAATTTGGCAGAACATTCGAGTTTGTGTGGATACTCTTTTTCTGCAAAATTCTGGAACTATAACACGCTCAACTCTATAATAATAAAAAATATATATATCCACGTTTATGTTGGAATTGGAATCATTATGCTGTATTTAGTACAGTCATTCTCTCAATTCTCGAAACCGAAGAAGTTGGCAAAACATCTCATTTTCGAGAGTTTGTAGATGTAAATACCGTTTTCTTTTAAAGTCCAAGCCCCGCCCCCTTCAAGCTCCGGCCAGCCAATCGTCTTCCCTACTCCTTGTAGTTGTGCGCTATTGCCACAGGGGCAAGCTGTCGCTAGTGTCGTGTAATGTTGTGTGAGCAGCGTGACGACACAGTCGTTCCCAAGTTGTGGTTTTAAGAGTGCGTGTTGCATCTTCGTTCGGAGCGATATTTATTTCGTTTAATCTGTCAGTGCATTGTTGACATTTAAACAAAAGTTGTAAAATAAGAATATAAGTTTGATCAACAATCACTTAGTAGTGACAATTTTAGTTGAAATACAACATGTCTCTGTTGTATTAATTTTGACATATTTCATTGTTGATATATTTAAGATATTTTTAGCGGGTGATTCTATGTACATCTTGGAACACTTTTAACTAAACAGAAGTGAAAACTTAGTGTTGAGACACTTTTGAATTATTTTTATCATAATGATTACTCTAGTTTAATTTGTGTGTGTTTGAAAAAACAAATTTTAACTAGGTATTAGAAAGATTAGTCCTTATTGCGGTTATAGGAGGACTTTTTGTGAGTATTGTTGCAAAACACATTATAAACACTGAACTAATTATTTGGTTTGCATTTTGAACTCATTGACTCTATCATTAAATATAGTCGTGCTTATTTTGATGTATTGCTCACGCACTTCACGCGTAAATAAAAACAATTTATATTAAATAGTACTGTGTCTGGTGCGTAACATTTAAGGATATAGCCCATTTTGAAAAGAAAAAACTTGTCTCATCAATTTGTTGGTGCAACAGAGAGCTATTTTATGGTAAGTGGACACATTTAAATAAATAAATCTTGAGTTTATTTTTATTGCTTTATTGTTGATTGGCTTTGCACTCAAAAGCGGGATGCTATTTTGAACAAAGATTTTTATTAGAAGGCTGATCTGATATTTAACTAAACTTCAGAAAAATGTACTTATATTTATTTTTTCGTTAAAAAAATGATCACGGGTAGTTGAATTTATTGTTTTGTATTAAAACTCACGCTAGCAATGCGATCATGTTGGTACATTATTTTGATAGCTATACTTAAAATAATAATATTAGCTTAGTGACGTATTAAATGGCTATATAACCATTGTAGGTATATAATTATGTGCGATTGTAGTCGGACACAAGGAAATATTAAGAAAAGGGGACAATTTTATAATTGTATGATTATTCTGATGGTGTCTATAAGTGGACATAATTATCAAATATAACTCAAATCGCCCTAACTTACTGCTGCAAAAGGCCTGATTAATGTACAACTCAACTTTGAGGTTTGCAAACAGAAAATAAATATTTAGCTTTACATAGTTTATGCAGGAGTCTACAGATGGGTATAGTTGCCTAACAATTTAATCTAATAGCTTACCACCACTCTTCTTTATAAGGTGCATACTATATACTCAATAATAATATAACAATAAATTATGTTTATGTTGGATAATAATATAATTAATGCTTCAACCGATAAATACCAATCTTGGCCTATTGATAATTGCAAGAAATAAGCCTAGAAATATCGTGATATTATCATGGTCATATATAAAATATTAGTTAAAATTTTTATGTATTTCACGAAAGTAATAAATCGTAGTTGTCATTTCCAAAGTTATCATGCTATCAAATCTTCATAACTATTCATTCCGAAACATAACCTAACCACAAACCATTCATAAAAAAAATGTTACTTCCAGCAATCACGTATTAGTCTCGTATATATTTTGGATAATCTTGTGTGCATATAAATTGCATCAGATATAATAATTCCCTTGCTTATATTTATTAGCGTCGTGTCACGATGATTATAGAGGAAGAACGTGTTTTGAGACACTGCGTCGTCATTTTAATGGGCTGTAAATTGATCGTATTTAGTCTCGCAAATATCTTCTTCCCGACAATTTTCTCATACCACTGGCACAACCGGTTTCGCGCGATCTTGCCCCTGTCAATCGGCAACACGCGCTACCTGGGTAAGTTCATTTTTATCAATGAACTGCTTTCCTTTTACGATGTCAGTAGAAACTTATTGGTGTTGTTAAGGGCGTAGAAAACGTTTACACTGGATGTGAAAGAGTTATGGTGCGCACCAAGGGCGGTATTTTTTTCTGTGTCATCTATACTTATAAAATAACATGTCCTGATTGACTGACTGACTGACTGACTGACTGATTCATCATCGCCGAGCGCAAACTATCAAGGCTACAAGCATGAAATTCGGACTGTATATTCATTTTGTTATGTAGGCACCCACTAAGAAAGGATTTTAGAAAATTCCACCCCAAAGGGGTCAAAATAGGGGATGATAATAGGTATGATAATATGTATGAAAGTCCGTCATTTTGAAAGTTACATAAACAAAATTTTGTATTTCGGTTATTGACGTAAAACAAATAAATACGTGTTTCAGGAATTTTGGAAATTTTATTTAATAAGGGATGAAAAAGGGGGTGAAAGTTTGTATCGGACTTGCATTATTTTTGATCTGAGGTCAAGTTATGGTCATCAACGTAACGTAATATTTTAAATGAATCTGTAAATTCATATGTATATTTTCGTATTTGTATATAATCAACTTCCACGCGAGCAAAGCCGCGGGCAACAGCTATCTAGTATTATTATAAATGTAATATTTTTTTTAGCACTTAAAAACACAATCTAGGCAAATTACCTATTATAACAAAAACAAATATTTAGCGCGTCATATTATTTTTTTGGTGCACAATATTTATAATGTATTTAAAAAAACTAGTATGATCTAGAACCTTTCACATGTGAACAAAAAAAATCCTCCAGTTTTTAGAATATTTTTTATTAGAAATAATGAAGTGATCAAGACAACATGATATAAAGAATATAGCTCTAAGACCGTGCTTCAAGATAGCGCAGTCGTAAATGCAACGTTCCTCTGTGAATTAGTCGAAACCCGCTTCGGTGGCCGCATGGTCTAAGGTGCTACTCTCGCGGTAGTTTAGACTGTTGATGACGGGGAGATTGAATATACAAAACATTAAATTTTTAATATTCATACACAGAAAGAAAAAATGAATCATATATCCTAGGTGCGCACTATTGCCGTAAAAAAAAAACCCATAATTTCTTTGTAACAGAGCAATACTAAAAAGGCATTATTATTCACAATCAATCCGCCCAGAATTGTGAAATACCATTATTATGATCAATTATTGTTTGTGGGTTTTCTTGTATTTAGACAGTTAATAATGTACTCGCCCTAGTACAGGATGACGTATAGCACAATATTATTTAACATTGTTTTAACGACGAATAGCAAACAGAAGGGCCAACTTAAAATACGAAAATACATTAAAACACGTGTATTACACATTCTTAGCTATCAACTTTACTAACAAAACAAAACCTCATATTCTATGCGTCAATAAATAAAAGGTTGATGAGTAATGTTGTTAAAATAAACTATTAAACGTACTAGTTACAAATGTAAATATTCCTGGAACATTTTATGTATGAATGTGTTATCTTTGCTAAATGAAAAATAAAAAAACCTTTGTAATAGAAAAGGGTGTGTGAAGAGGAAACAATGTGTTTTACTGTGCAATATAGTTAATTAATTACTGAAAACACAAAATATACTAATTAAAAAAATATGTGTAGCCCAATTCTTTGTATGTCGATTGTGAATAATAATGTGTTTTGGCAGGCTTAATGCTATGTTACAAAGAAACACTGTTTCTTACTTCCACTGTAATCTTTCTATAGTCCTCACCCCTTGGTTCATTTTGTACATTTACTAAAATTATAAATCTATACATTAAAAATTAATATAAAACAACTTTTTAATGGCAGCTAAGTTATAGGGATATTTTTAATATTTCTTATTCACTGCGTCTTGATATCTATCCGGGCTATCCAATTTTAATTATGTTGATGGGTTAAGGTGAGGAAGGTAGAATTTAGAGGAAATGTACCGGAAGGGTGGAACACAGTTTAATGAAATAACCTCAGTAAATCCGGCAGAGAATAAAACGCTAACTTAAAATCACAAGTTCATCTTACACTTAAGATTAAATACTGAGACTCTATAACACTATATCATCCAAAGAAGATGAAAATTCTTTCTTAAATAAACATAATTTCGCAACACAAAAGTTGATTTTTACTTCGGAAAAAGGCAGTTGAATTTTCATTAGACGAACCACAATTTTCACCCGAATCGGAAAGAACATGAACTAAAGAGTCAATCTCATCTAATCTGTCTGGTTTGTCTGTGACGTAGATCTAAGGGTTCAAATCCTGGCCGAGTGTACCGAGTATCTCCCCACCCCCCTAAATTGTTTTCTCCACTATTCCTCCACGCATATACTGGTACATTTCTTCTGAAAAAGTAATCTACCTTCTTCATCCCATCCTCTTTTCCCCATTAGTTTAATTTAAGGCGTATAGCCCGGATGGGTGGCATGGCGCGGGATAAAAAGTAAATACTCCTTTAAAAAAAAGTAATTAAACGATTTTTGAAGAATAAAAAGTGCACGCTTGTTCATTTTGGCAGAAGCCAACCGACCAGAGTTTGGTGGACGTCCCTCGAGCTAGTAAGTGGTGTGTGTGCGTGGTTGGTTGTAGGGCGCCAGTTAGCCGGCCCGGGGCACAAGACGGGGTGGGGTGGTAGAGCCCCGGGGGAGAGAGAGATACACAAGGGGGGCGTCGCGTCGGTTAGCGCACTTTGACGAAAACCACACAAACACACACACGCAACATACGCAATAGCTGTCTGCCTGGACTGCCCGTCCTTCGTCTATTCTGAAGACAGTGGACCACGTCTGGTGATCTCCGACGGTCACTATTCAGTCAAACATACCCCGCTTAACTTGACAAGTTTTTTTCGTTATCCAAAATTTAATATAATCTTTTTCTTTTAACTGAATCACAGGCCTTTTTAAAATCAACGTATTATTTATGAACCGTCATATTGTATTCCCACTTTTTTTTCTTCCAATAGTTGCCGAATAGTACAAATCTGATCTATTCTGTCGAAATCCACACTGAATATCCCCAATCATTTCTTCTGCATATGGCGTCAATCTCATTAAAATTATGTTAGATAACATTTTATAGCATGTTGGTAACAGTGAGATACCTCTATTGCACTCTGTTTACCCTCCCTTTTTGAAAATGGAAATTATAATACCTCCCTTTTATTCTTGGGGCAATAACTCATGGTTGAAAATGAATCATAGCAAAATATGAATAGTGATAGCTACAATAGTTTTTAAAATAACGATAATAATGATATTTTAATTCCATTCTATTTAGGATTTAAATGCGAATTACATAAAAGATTACATATTGCAATCCCGAGGTACCTAACGTTACATCTTCAAGTCTAGCAGATAAATATTTAAATATATTGATGAAACCATATAACTCATACCCTAATATTTTTCTCTGACGTTTTTACATATTTTATTGAAGTATTCATGACACTATCCAGTATTTCATTTTATTTTTCGCTACACCTATTTGAGGAATGTCTTGGAGTTCTACTGGCAGTTGCTTGAATAGGAACGGTGCCTTTTAGTTATTGTTTGTTTAGCATAAGTTACTTGAATAATTGCCAATTGTATACACTTCTTTGTTAGGGACTGAGCGGGTGTTATGTGAATCATGGTAAATTTGTTTGTATTTATCTGAATGGTAATACCCTATCATGAGTTGGCTTAGAAGTAAGATTTCATGTTGAGTGAAGTATGTTTGTTTTATCTATAGAGAAACCAATTCTCGTGATGTAGTGCAATGCACCTGGCTACGAGTCTAGGGGTCCCGGGTTTGATTCCCGACTGGTACCTTGAGTATTTTTGCAGAAAGAGGAATTACCCCAACGCCCACCAGGATTTTGTTAGTTAGGTTTGAGTTAGGTTTAAGTGCTTCCATTGGTTCCACACCCTCATACTCACTAACACCACCACCTCATCTCATCGGGACAGGAAAAAACCTCCACAGAAAGGATGTATGATTAGTACATTCGGGCGTCCCCTGGGCGACGGTGCATTAGTACTGTACAGTCTTTCCACTACTGGGCTACAAATGATTTAGGCCAGACGCGAAATATTATTATTATCTTTAGGGAAAGGGTTGCTCTATTTTTTAACCTTCACTTCTATTTGATCAACAAAAGAAGCTACAGCGCTCACGTTTCCATTTTACTAAGCTATAGAATATGGTAGAAAATGATAAAGAAGGAGAGAGAGAGAGAGACGAAAGAACCCACTGCATCCGTGCTTTGTGACA
>CABFVZ010000292.1:0-17219 GCA_902151445.1 Timema monikensis | reverse complement strand
TTTTTTTTTTATTGACTTATATTTAAAAATCCATTTTAATGTTATTTGGAAAGGTTTTAAAGAAGTATGGATGTTGTAAGAATTTTCGGATTTTAAAAGGGGTAGTCATATTTTTAAGGAAAATTAAGAGATGACCTACACATGCCCTGGGAAGGAGGTACGTGGTCAAAGGCATCAATCTCGTCTTGTCTGATTTGAGTGTGACAAAAAATTAAGCTCATGTCTCGGATGGATGTATTAAGTTGGTGTTTCTAAACTAGTTTTCCGCACAAATGCGGCTACATTTCCTCTTATATCCTCCTTAATAATTCCTAATATATATTGGATGAATTAGTGCCTGGGTGTTAGATTTATTCTAGTATCAGGTTAGTTTGCTAATCATGTGATGTGATCGACTAACTCATAAAGTGCACGTCATATTTATAACCCGAATAAAAATGACAAGACTTGGTAACGTTTAGAAATGGGAGATAAATTGTTTTGTTATACTAGGGTTCTGGTGAGAAAAACAGTATTTTTAACAGTCAGAAAAGTTACTAAAACCATTTTAATACATCCATACGTTAAGTCATGTGATTTGTAGCTGTCCCTTTTGATATTATATGATCTTTACCGTTAAAATAATATCCATAGAATAGTAAAATGTTATTAATGTGACGGGGAAGAAAATATGTTTGTATTTCCTTAACTGTTCTTCCTATGAAAATTGGACTATAGGCCTACGTATAAGACAAGTGTTTTTTTCCCCCGGGTTTCACCACCCGTTCTAGCGATACGAATATATATTATTCACGCTAGTGTAATAGGGGGAAAGAAGACAGAATTTACATTAAATATAGCCACATTTGCGTGGAGTTATAGTAGTAGTAGGAAATACATTTATGAATCAAATAGCCAAAACTATTAGTTATGCTTTTAGTGAGGATTACTCAATCTAGATATCATATTCTTAAAATTGAAAAATAACACCTGGACACGAGGGTCCCGGGTTTGATTCCCGTGTCCAGGTGTCATTTTTCAATTTTCAAGATATATTTAGGACAAAACAGCCTCAATAAACTCAATTGGGATTCGAACTCCTACCTTCCCGTCACTGGCAAACCAAGCAAAATGAGCATGACATTTTAGACCTCGCGCCCACCGATGAGTTGCTTTGAGTAAAATGTGTCTGAATTAATTTGTAGAGAGTATAAGAAAAACTACAGGTATAAATCACATGTGAAGAATTGCTCCTAGTGCTACCGGCCGGGATTCGAACCTGTAACGTGTGATCACAACTGTGGGAGATAAGGTTCTTCTTAAATAGCGACCCGTGAATAAGGTGCAATCTTATGATTTGCTTCCAAAGTGTAAAACACTTGTTTCCTGTTGATTTAGTAAGGTGATAAGTTGTCGAACCATGTGTGCATGTGTGTTTTATCTCTAACGAGAGGTGCATTTAGCAGGGTGTGGACAAGTTAGCTCTCGGCTGAAACCGGCCCACGGTCAAAGTGTGAGCAAACAAATTTCGAGTTGTTGTTTAAATGTTGTCTTTCACTTGGTGACGAGTTAATAATATAATAGTCTTTCACTTGGTGAAGATTTAATAATATAATAGTCTTTACTTGGTGAAGATTTAATAATATAATAGTCTTTACTTGGTGACGAGTTAATAATATAATAGTCTTTCACTTTGTGACGAGTTAATAATATAATAGTCTTTCACTTGGTGACGAGTTAATAATATAATAGTCTTTCACTTGGTGACGATTTAATAATATAATAGTCTTTCACTTGGTGACGAGTTAATAATATAATAGTCTTTCACTTGGTGACGAGTTAATAATATAATAGTCTTTCACTTGGTGACGAGCTAATAATATAATAGTCTTTCACTTGGTGACGAGTTGTTATAAAGTCTGTTCATGATGGGTTTTTAATTGGATGACAGTTCAAAAATCATATGTTTAGGTTTTGGGTTGCCAACACTTGTATAAGATCACGGTTTTGTTATAAATGTTAAGTTTTTTTTAATTACCTCTTATATTTTACATTTGAAATAACTTAAACTTGAGCTTTCTTATACTATTTCATTACTTTTAATCATTTCTTTTTATCCAAATCGAAACAATATTTTAAACATAATTAAAAGTACATATTCGTTTCGGAATGTTATCTACTCTGTGTAATATAGTGCATACATAAATACCTTTTAATACAGGCATCGTATTTACTTGGAAAAGAGAAAATATTTGTCAATTTTTAAATATATAATAAACTAGATAGCTGTTGCCCGCGGCTTTGCTCGCGTGGAAGTTGATTATATACAAATACGAAAATATACATATGTATTTACAGATTAATTTAAAATATTACGTTACGTTAATGACCATAACTTGACCTCAGATCAAAAATAATGCAAGTCCGATACAAACTTTCACCCCCTTTTTCATCCCTTATTAAATAAAATTTCCAAAATTCCTGAAACACATATTTATTTGTTATATGTCAATAACCGAAATACAAAATTTTGTTTATGTAACTTTCAAAATGACGGACTTTCATACATATTATCATACATATTATCATCCCCTTTTTTGACCCCTTTGGGGTGGAATTTTCTAAAATCCTTTCTTAGTGGGTGTCTACATAACAAAATGAATATACAGTCCGAATTTCATGCTTGTAGCCTTGATAGTTTGCGCTCGGCGATGATGAATCAGTCAGTCAGTCAGTCAGGACATGTTATTTTATAAGTATAGATTATTTTATAGTTATTTTATCGTATTTCAAAATATTTAACTGAATAAAGTATTTTTACCTACTACGTGGGTGCATCAGTGTAAGAAACTTGTTTTCGTCATGTTCAACCCCATGGTTTAAATTCGTCGGTCGCCATTTTGAAGCTATTTTCGTTAGACTTTTTGTGGAAGTACTGTGAATAATATATTTTTTTAAGTGGAATAAAACGATAAATAAGCTTTGTGCCTGACTTCAAATAAATATATAAATAATATTTGAAAAATTACTGTGGTTAACTATCACATTCATATATTACCATCGGTTTTCATTATAGTGATCCAAAGTGATAGATGTCAGCTGTTGGCGTAGGGATATATTAGGGACTATTTCTAGTAACTGTTTGAGCTGTCATCCAAGTAAACTTAGGTCACGAATGAATTATATATTGTCTTTCACTTGGTGACGAGTCCTTTATAAAGGTATAATTAACATGATCGTACCCAAGGGGAAAGGGGGGGATATTTTGGGGGATTCAAACCCCTCCCAAAAATATTATTATGATCATATCTGTATATTCCTCTTCAATCCATAGGTTAATAGCTTACAGCACCTACAATCCATATTGTGTTTGATTTAAAAAAAAAAAAACTTTGATGAGGTTTCAAATTTGAAATAAACTCATATCATTGACCTAATTAGTTCCACGACTCGATTCCAAAATCCTTCCTAAATTTGATGGACGCAAAAGTTACCTAAACATTTCCTAAGACATCATCCTTCGATGATATAATTGATTTTTAATATGCTATATTTAACACCAAGGCTATTAAGAGTTTCATATAATGATAGGTTAAATGATTAGTGCACCCGCATTAGTGTTGAAAGATTATGAAAAAATCCACGATGGATTAAATGTTGAAAAACATCCCCCAACGCACATGGTCTAAATTCGACCTTTGACCTTCTTTCACAGGCACTCTAGTCTACTGTGAGTTTGATTTCTTTGACTACCTTGACCATTGGTGTGGGGGGGACTAAAAAACAAATATACAATTAGAAGAGGAGGGGAATTCTAAGAAAATGAGCCAGAATTATTTTGGGGAAAATCCGAATACTGTTTGGCCTAGTACGTTCAACGATCAAAGATAACAATAATTCTTTAATCTAAAAGTTGATTTTGAATGGAGAATCTAAGAAAAAATTAGGGAAAACCAAGTCGAAATGCATATGTGGGGGTTCGTATCCCCGACTTTTGCTTTAATAATGACCAACCGTGATGTGAGTCTAACGTCCTAAACCACACAACTATTTTTTGCAGACAACAGTCAGATTTAAAACGAAACTTGTGAGCCCAGTTGGAGATCAAACACCCGTCTCTCACTTGAGAGGTGTAATTTTGAGGTTAGTAAAAAAAAAAAAAATGCGTTGATGGATACGTGGACAAATTCTTTAGTCTGGTTTGCTGGTGATGGATAGGGCCGTATTCGAATTACGTTCTAATTTGTTGTTTAAAAAAATAACTAAACTTTTCCTCCACGTAAATGCGGTAACGCCTCCTCTAGATCCTACTGGTATAACATATTTTCGGATAACCCTGACGTGTAATTGATTGATTATTAGCACCGCGTCTTACTACCCATTCGGGTTATACGCACTTACGCTAATGTGTAATGGAAGGGTGATTGTGAGATGAAATGAAGGACCTACAGTTTAACGTGGAATCCGAACCACGGCGGAGGCCTGGCATTCCCCACATTCACAAGAAGTCTTGTCAGAGGTGAAGGAAGGGTTTGGTAATCAAATAAATCTTTGCCGGGACCGAGGATTGAACCCCGGCCGCCAGCATAGAAGTCTGACACCTTACCCCTAGACCACCAGGTCACCCCTGACGTGTAGTAACTATATTCCATTCACGGTAGGAACTACTCTCTGAAAGGTCCTTTTTACTACCAATATACTACTATATAATAGATTTCTGGTAGGGAAAAAGGCCTTTCAGAAAACAATTCCTACGATGAACGGACTTTAGTAAGACGCAGTGCAAAACAAAATGAAATAAAAGAATTTATTTGTTTTCTGGTGTCGGTCTGGCATTGTCTTCGAATTAGAGCTAGAATGTGTAACACCACCACTTGGTTCGACGTTGTTTCAAAACAGACGACGTTTGTGTTCGCAGTGGCCAAGTAACGGTTTGCTTGAATGTGGCACCGTTTCCTTTTATTTATTTTGAGAACTGCTCAGCTGTATCTTCCGAAATAGACTTACTTTATGTTTGCTCCGTGTCTTTTTTTAAAAATATATTCTTGTAGTTTTAGTAAAAGATAATAAGTATTGAAATGTGTTGACTATAGACTTAATGTGGATTCACACATTTGCCTGAAAAACAAAAGCATAAATGTGGTCACGTTACGGGCTCTAAACCAATTACAAGATTTTAACCCTTTCTGCTCGGCCCGCTCAGCTCTAGCTGAGAATATTTCAGATGTATCTGCACTTCTCGACAATATCTGCTTGAATAAACCAATATAGTTTCCCAAATCAACTTCGGTGCACATGCGCTTTGTGACTTCAAAACACTAGTTTAAAAAAAACTAACTGTGGTAATACCCTAAATTATCTTTATATCAACTCTTAAATAAAACATGTTGATAATCAATCAGCTGTTTCTTGTTTGCTTTGAGAATCATTATGGTCCAACACACATTTCTGCTAGCATGCTAACCGCCATCTCATTCAAGCACATTCCGCTCTCTCTCTCTCTCTCTCTCTCTCTCTCTATATATATATATATATATATTCGGGGGACGTGTGAATTAAGTTTTAACTGATCTAAATCGAGGTTTCAATTTTCAAACTGAAAAGGGTGGATTTTAAGGAAAAATCAACCATTGCACCCGTGAGAGTGTGAACCATTTGTCTCGCGTGCTTGAGTTTGAAGGGCTATATACTCCACCAACCCTACTTCTACATTTCTTTCTATTACACTAAGGCGTCTAACTACCCCTCTGTGCTATGAGCATATTTACACTAATATTTTAAGGATGAGGAAGGTAGAACTTTTAGGAATCGTACCCGCTTTTGGGTGAAGAGAGAGGGAGAGAAATTTCTAGGGCAAACCATCTTAAGATGGGAGCTTTAGGGAACGTGAGTTAAGTAAGTGTTTTGGCAATTTTTGTAGCGAAACTTTTTTTTGGTCAAAATAAATCAAAGTATATTGCTTTAGTATTCACATAAGAATTTAATTTTCTTTTTTATTATTTATTATTATTATTATTATTATTATTATTATTATTATTTAGCACCGCGTCTTACTACCCGTTCGGGTTATACGCTTAAAGTACTAATTACGTACGCTAATGGATTAGGAATTGGGAAGGTTGAATTAGAGGAAGTGAACCCGCATTTGCGTAGAGGGAGAGTGGAAAACCATTTAGGAAACACCCCACCTCCCCCCAGTTCACCCGACTGAGATTCGAACCTCGATCTCCCCGTTCTCGGCGGTTGAGCTCAACACAAGTGCGTTAGAAAACTACGCCACCGAGGCGGGTTTTAATTTTCTTCACGTGGTTACATCAACAGGTGTTAAATATCTGTGATGAGCAAAACGGTATTAGGCCTAGATGAGAATCTTTTTAAATTACGATAAAATTATGTCATCAAATTCCAGGACATCGTTGACAGATATTCAACAACTGTTGATATCACCAAGTTAAGAGTATTAATCTCTATGTTTCTACTGGAGAACTATTTTATTTATTTAGAACAAAAAAAGTGTTGATACAAAAGCTCCAAAGAACACCTTTACTCGCGCCCCCTACACTCCCACGCTTAGGGTTTCACCCGACTGGGATTCGAAACCCAACCTCCTCATCACCAGTGATCCAGTTTATTTCAAGAGTGATGCCTTAAACCGTATAATCTCCGATACAGGTTTAAGACCACTCATCAGCTTAGTACCGACTCTATCCTTGCCGATGTGCACGTACACAAAGGCATTAGTCTCGTTTTGTCTGGTTTGCCTGTGACAGGAAGGTCAGGTTTCGAATCCTAGCTGAATGCACTGAATTTTTTTTTCTCCAAAATGGTTTTATACTCTTCTTCCATGAAAATGCGTTTACATTTCCCCTAAATTCTCATCCCTATCTCATTAGCTAATGCTTTATAGCACCACGTCTTACTCTACGCTCGGGTTATATGTCTATGTATTAATTACGCTAGGGGGTTAAGGATGAGAAAGGTTGAATTTGGTGAAAGTGTAACTGCATTTGCGTGGAAAACTATTTAGGAAAAAACCCACCTTCAATACACCCGACTGTGATTTGACCCTGACCACCTCGTTATCGGTAGTATATTGAAAAACTTGATGATTCAGACCTTAGACCGTGTGATCACCGAAGTGGGTATTAGCCTAATTAAAACACACATATAGTCTAAACAGGTTGTAAAGTGAGGTAGCACAATGATCATGATGCAGCAAAAAAATAATCCTCTCTCCCTCTCTCTCGTAAGTGAAGCAGAGAGGTCCAATGCTGACTCGTAGGGAAATCAAGACATGGGCGTAACAGTCATCGCAGACTTGTAAAAAAAAACTAGGCTACTAGTGAATATTTCACGCTCAAACACTCACAGCTGTGTTTCTCAGAAGCCAGATCACTACAGGCACGCACCTACTCACTGATGACTAGACTCATCGCTAGTGGAAGCCCAAGTAGTGTACTTGACTCAAAATGTCTCTAACCTTGGGATACCCGCTCCGGTGGCCGCATTGTCTAATGCGCCACTCTCGCAATATACTAGACCGGCTAATACGGGGAGATTGGGGCTCTATCCCTGTCGTGTGTACCAAATGTGGTTTCCCCCTCAAATGGTTTTCCACTCCCTCTCCATGCGAATGCGGGTACACTTAATTTATTATTATTATTAGCACCGCGTCTTACTACCCGTTCGGGTTATACGCACTTACGCTAATGTGTAATGGTAGGGTGATTGTGAGATGAAATGGAGGACCTACAGTTTAACGTGGAATTCAAACCACGGTGGAGGCCTGGCATTCCCCACATTCACAAGATGTCTTGTCAGAGGTGAAGGAAGGGTTTGGAAATCAGATAAATCTGTGCCGGGACCAAGGATTGAACCCCGGCCGCCAGCACAGAAGTCTGACACCTTACCCCTAAACCACCAGGTCACCAGTCGCAAAATAGAAAGCGTTGTGTGTATGTTTACCAGGTTATAACTCATGGTTACGTTAGATGTTTATTGCTTTTCTTAGGCACTTTTAACACAGTTTTTAGCACATGAGGTTTAATTATAGCAGAGGATTCAGAGTCGATATTTGTAGGTCAACCAATCTCCCATTTGACCTAAACTGCTCGATATTTTTTATAGCCTTCCGGGACATTGGTTCACTCCCGAGACTAGATCATACATAAGTACGACCCTAAGCCACAAATAATCTGCCCAAGTTTCCATTTTCCTGGGATTCGATTACAGACATCTTTGTTAAACCCTTAGGTGTAATTTCATTGACTAAGCATAACGCATTGGTCCACGGCTTTTATGATAGAAGTTTTAGCTACATAGTTAAACAGTTTGAGGATTGAGGGGGAAAATGTCTAATTTTAATGTGAATTTTATATATATATATATATATATATATATGCACAATTACAAACTAACTTAAACTAAGGCACCCAGCCCCAGCACCTACATATTTACTAATTATAACTAGGTGTTGCATTAGTATTTTCTTAAATATTTATAGTAAATTGTTATGATACAATTGAATGTATGGTTGAAATTAGGTTTAGTATGAATTCCCAACCATAATTTAGTCATTTTACTTTTAAAAAAAAATAGGTTTCTACATCATAGGCTTTCTTCCCTTGCCGGTGGCGCACTGAATAAGCTTATTGCAGGGTATGAGACCAGTTCTTGCTGATGGAAGATTTGGAACAGTTTCAATAGGTATTCAAACAAATGTAAACTGCCAGTATTTAAAAAACAAAATAAGTTATACTTTGTACATCGCACTGAACAGTATATGTTTTTATTTGAGAGGGATAAAAATAGCTCTCTAGGAATAAGCCAGCCAGAGAGAGAGAGCGCGTAGTGACGTCATACTATATATACCGGTGTTATTTACAAATAGCATAACAATGCATGTGGCTGTCAATACTAGTACCAGTAATCACCGTTTTCTTCGGATATGTGTGAGAGAATGACTCATTTCAACGGATTTACGATAAAACAATCGGGGCGATCGGGTTGTTTAGTCCAGAAAATTATATTGGGACCAACTGGGGTGTGTTTGGTAGGTATTGAGTTGCGTCTTGTGACCAGCAGATTGACAAAAATCAGGCTACAATCTCTACTGAAATTTAGCATGGAAACTTGTGAATTGATGATAATGACAAGGAAGGACTATTAAAGTTATAAAGTTGAATGAAGTTGAGTTGAGAAAAGTACAGAACGTAAAATATCTTGGAAGTGTAATTGAGATAAAAGGTGGAACTAGAGAGGATCTAATGAGAAGTGAATAGCAGGAAGAATTGTTATTTAGGTGTGTAAGACCTGCTCTGTAAAAGATAAGTGCCCTTGAAGTGTAAGGAAGTGTTGAATAGGACGTAGTTTGTACCCATAGTCACAAATGTAGCAGAAACATAAACATTGGATGTAAGAGAGACTAGGAAAGTGGAGAGCATGGGAATTAAGTTTGTGAGGAGCATGTTAGCTGTCACGAGGAGAAACAAGATTAGGAATGAAGATATCCGGGAAAGTGTGGGAGTACAAGAAGTATATAAGAACGTAGAGGGAGCAAGACAAGTCCTGATATGGTATGAGCATGTAATGAGGATGGAGAAAGAGAGGATGCCAAAGAAACTTATGGAAATGAAGTATGTAGGGAAAAATACCTCAATGGATGCCAAGAAAGAGATGGGAGGAACAGATAACAGTTTACAAGTGAGAGGAGAGGAATGGAAGAAATTAAAGGAGGAAGGATGGTGGAAGGATAGAGGAAGATGGAGGCATTTTACTACCGGCCATAGGCTGGAAAAACAGTTGATGATGATGACTCACTTCAGTGGTCGAATGCTCTAAGGCACAGGTTTTGAACTAACGACTCGCGGGCCGCATGCAGCCCACGATGCCTTTTTATGTTTTTGTGTCCTACGAAGTTTCTTGGAAAAGTAATCTACTGTAGTAAAATTGGTGGGTTTTTTTAGGCCGAGAAAAAAAACTTTGACTTGCGTGGGAAAAATCCACGAAATCTGCAACTGATATTATGTTTAATTTCTTCTTTACATCTACTGTATTATGTTTATGTATCATATTTTAGTCTGAAAATTTGTTTGGTATTTAATTAAACATGTTTAAATTACCACTTTTTATTTCATTCACAGTTAAATACTTGTTCTCGTTTTTGTAATGCTTGATATAAAATTAGCCGGTTATGATGCGACCCGCCACTCTCGTAATAGACCAGATTGCCGATGATGTGTATATTGAGGCTCAATTCTTTTACTAAGGGGGGTTTTCCTAAATGGTTTTTTATTCTTTCTCCACGTAACTTCCAGCACACTTACTCTAAATTCAACCTTTCTCACCCGTAAAACATTAGCGTATTTTTTTATGTGTGTAAAACCCGACAAGTAACGAATAGCGGTGAAAATAAAAATCACCAAAGTCTTATTTCAGAATTTGAAGTACCGTACTAGCTACTACACTCGAAACTGCTGATATATTGATGGAGGTCAACTCGTCTGTATCCCATTGTTTATGTTGCCTATTGAAGTTTGATTGGTCCTTACAGTAGTCGAGAAAGCTTTTATCGAGGGGAGAAATAGCGTGCTCGCTTGCAGCTGCGGGTTAGATAAGTAGTCTTCCCACGGCCTTACTACAGTTAGCGGCAATCAGATCCATAATCACTGACCCTAGACATGTTGCCAGCTGACTGTGGTGTGTTCTAATCTTACTCCATCAACACTGGCTAGGCGTGTAACGAGCTGATAATGGTTTATTCTAATCTTACTCCATCAGACTAGACGTGTAATGAGCTGATAATGGTTTATTCTAATCTTACTCCATCAGACTAGACGTTTAATGAGCTGATAATGGTTTGTTCTAATCTTTCTCCAGCTATGACATTTATATCCATCACCTAGGCCGCCACCGTGGTTCGGATTCCACGTTAAACTGTAGGTCCTTCATTTCATCTCACAATCACCCTACCATTACATATTAGCGTAAGTGCGTATAACCCGAACGGGTAGTAAGACGCAGTGCTAATAATAATAATAATAATAATATATCCATCAACATTGAACTGATCTCAACAAGTATCGTCTTTTGATATAATGAATCAAAACTTTAAAATACGACTATTAATTAACCTATCTGAATTGTACTTTAGTAAAAGTATTCTCCTTTAAAATTACAACTTAAATCTTCATTAGACGCTCCTACTTAGACTATTTTGTAATAAAATATCGAAAAATATGGTAATAACACGAATTGGGATATTTCCCCGAGTCGATGCGATACGTCATTGTGTGCTTCAGTGGCGTATCGTAGTGTTGCCATGGTCAGCAAAGTTAGTTTAGATTATACCTGTGATATTATGTTCTCATCAGTCAGTAGATCACTCATTGGCCAGATACCGAAGAAAATACATTCCCATGTGGTGTATTTAGGACAGAGTTAATTTGTTTTACCCGCTTCGACGGTTGAATGGTCTAAGTCGTCACCCTTGCAATAGACAGGACTGCTGATGACTGAGAGGTCGGGGTTTGAATCCTGGTTGGATGAACTGAGGAGGGTTGATCCTAAGTTGTTTTCCACTATCCCACCACACAAATGCGGGTACACTTCCCTTCAATTCAACCTTACTCACCCCTAGATAATCAACGTAGCTATTACATATAGACCCTAGTTACAACATGAATGGGTAGTAAGACGCACTACTAAAAAAATATCAATAAAAATAGTTAATCTATTATTGGTCAAATGGGATAATAAGTAAGCGAGAATATTATTGCAGGTACATTCTAAATAACCCCCGCTTGTCCTGACAACTCTACATGGTACACCATTGTGTGCGCTTACCTGAAGATGGAGTTGTAGGAGACGCGAGAAAAAGACAGTGTTATTTCAGTTTTTATAGAAAAACAGTCTTTTTGGCCAAAATAGATAAAATATTGCTACATTAGAAACAGAGTCTATCTCTCAAGGGTGTCCTGAAACTTGACGAGATGTTTTTCTTTTTATTTGTCATTCATGACAGATATTCAAAAACTGTTGAACGTAGAAAATTAAGCTCTATGTTTCTACTGTAGCAATTATTTTATTATTATTATTAATTATTATCATCGCGTCTTACCACGGTTGTATTCACTTACGCTAATGTGTAATTATTATTATTATTATTATTATTATTATTATTATTATTATTATTATTAGCACCGCGTCTTACTACCCGTTCGGTTTATACGCACTTACGCTAATGTGCAATGGTAGGGTGATTGTGAGATGAAATGGAGGACCTACAGTTTAACGTGGAATCCGAACCACGGTGGAGGCCTGGCATTCCCCACATTCACAAGATGTCTTATCAGAGGTGAAGGAAGGGTTTGGTAATCAAATAAATCTGTGCCGGGACCGAGGATTGAACCCCGGACTCCAGCACAGAAGTCCGAGACCTTACTCCTAGACCACCAGGTCACCTAATGTGTAATGGTAGGGTGATTGTCAGATGAAATGGAGGCTCTACAGTTTAACGTGGGATCCGAACCACGGTGGAGGCCTGGCATTCCACACATTCACAAGTTGTGATTAATACACGTCTGGTCAGAGGTGAAGGAAGGTTTTGGCAATCAGATAAATCTGTGCCGGGACCGAAGATTGAACCCCGGACCCCCAGCAGAGAAGTCTGACACGTTACCCCTAGACCACCAGGTCACCCCCTTTTATTTATTTTGACAGAAAAAAAAGTGTTGATATATAAACTGCAAAAACACTTACCTATTCTCATTTCCCATTCCGTCCGAGCTAAATACTTGTGTACACTCCCCCCCCTCCTATTCTCACCGACGGTATCACTGTGGGAATGTTTGGTGTAGATCAGTTCCCTTTTGATTTACACCGTTGAAGCTATTTCACTCGTCAAGTGGTTGTTTCTTCTCCCAGGCACAACAGGTCTTCACAGTAGTAACAACAAACAGTCACATACTCCCTCTTTCTCTTTGTTTGCCGGATCCCGTCACTCCTGCGGGACAGGTCGCAGCCTTCTTCCATTGGCGTTCCCGTTGTGATGAAACGGGCCACCTGGAATAATGGGATCAATGCCACTCGGATCTCCTACTAGTTACAACCCTGAGGATAATCCGTTCGTTTTTAATAACAGGGTGTGCTTCCAGGAACTAGAAAAACAACAAAACAAGTGAATAGTTGGAGAGATTAAAATTGCACTGGACCGAATCTAGAAACCGCTAAGTATATATATATAACATTTTTTAGCTTTACTGCTATGGAATCATTTGTATGTTTATTCATACGTTTACTTTTGTTGTTGTTGAGGTTTACCTTAACAGAGGATAAACATAAGAAACCAGACCTGAAACCACTAATTTAACACAAATTCATACATTTTTTTAGCGCCTTGTATTACTACCCGTACGGAGTATACGTTTATGTATTGACTACGCTAATTTGTTAGGCATGAGAAAGGTCGGGTTTAAAGGAAATATGCCCGCACATTCATGGAGTAAGAGTGGAAAATCGTTTAGGAAAAACAACCCTCTGTACACCCGATCGGGGCCAGTCAAGAGACAATGTTTTTTTTTTTACCTTAAACAGAGTGTACATTTCCAATAAATTTTACCTTTCTCATATGTATTTTATTAGGGTAATGATATGCTAATAGTCAGGACGGTTAGTAAGACGTAAAGAACGCACACACATCTAAAATAGGCAGACGCGCTACCGAAAGTGTTAAGATATCTAACATGTCTATTGGATCAAGTGTTAGCACCGCGTCTTACTACCCATTCGGGTTATATCGCACTTACGCTAATGTGTAATGGTAGGGTGATTGTGAGATGAAATGGAGGACCTACAGTTTAACGTGGGATCCGAACCACGGTGGCAACCTAGCATTCCACACATTCACAAATTGTGATTAATACACGTCTTGTCCGAGGTGAAGGAAGGGTTTGACAATCAGATAAATCTGTGTCGGGACCAAGGATTGAACCCCGGACTTCAGCACAGGAGTCTGACACCTTACCTCTAGACCACAAGGTCACCGATCAAGTGTTGAAAGTGAGGGTGACATTTCATTCATTTGAATGATTCAGATAAGTGAGTGGGGTGGGAAACCTTTGAGAGTGTATCAGGATGAATGTGTCTAGGTAGTGTTGGACAACTCACGAGTTTAATGAGACGTGGTTCAGTGACGAATGGCGCACGAACTGTGAGAAACAGGTAAGAATGAAAGAAAGAGAGGGAAGGATGGTCACACAAAGCACCTGACCTGAACCCTTATCATTAACACCCGGTCACTCAATACCCTAATTAATAGTCTCTTGTCATCAGTATACTAATAATAATAATAATAATAATAATACTTAACACCGCGTCTTACTACCCGTTCGGGTTATACGCTTTTAAGTACTAATTACCCTAATGGATTAGGAATTGGGAAGGTTGAATTAGAGGAAGTGAACCCGCATTTGCGTGGAGGAAGAGTGGAAAACCATTTAGGAAAAACCACCCCCAGTTCACCCGACCGAGATTCGAACCTCGGTCTCCCCGTCCTCAGCAGTCGGGCTCAACACGACAAGCGCGTTAGCTAACTACGCCACAGAGGCGGGTATCAGTATACTAGCTTTGGTTATTTTTATATTTATCTCTAGTGCAGTCACTTTTATCGTATTTAACATGCACTTCATAAACACATTCTATCAGAACAATTCAAGGTTTTTTTGAAACTATTTACACGCTAACTTAAGCCATAGTACGTAAATATTTACTTTTTATTTTGCACCATGTCTTTACTGCAACGATCCATCACATTTAATTACACTAATTGTTGGTAAAGGGCTCAGGAAGGTTGATTTTTCTTTTAGAGGGAAATACCCGTATTGGCGTGGAGGAAGAGTGGGAAACCATATATGAAAATCAAATCTTAGCGCACCCGAGCCATATTTTCTAATCTTGACAAGCAAATCAGAATAGATGCAAGTATTTACTAATTTATTAGCGATATTAGCTTGTAGTATATATCTTAGTCTGCTTACTTATAGCTCTTTGGCATTAGGAACTCAAAAGTTGATTGCTGCACTTACAAAAGTACGCCACCTATCTCTATATTGAGCTAGTTCCAGCTAGCCCCCTTCATTACACCTTATTTCTTTCAGGCCCATTTTAATTTCATTCTCTCATCTGCGTATAGATCTTCCCAATGGTCTCTTACCATTGGGTTTGTCAGTAAAAAACTAGAACGTGGTTCTATTTTCTTCCATTCGCGCTGTATGTCCTGCCTGCCCACCGCAACTTTTGAAATTTCACTACCCTATCAATGTTTGATGATGAGTATAGGATATAAAATTCATAATTTATTCACTCTCTTATATTCAACCCTTTTTGGATCAAATATTTTCTAAGTACTGTTCTCAAATACCGTAAATTTATTCTCGTCACATAAAATAAGGGATCATCCCAATCTTTATAGTGTTACGCAATTTTACTATAATTGGTTAAAAATTGTTTTCATTAATTTTATTTGAGGTATTTAACATGCACTTTCCGAACCGATGGATTGTATCAGTACACGGCTTATAAACTAACCTATTGTCTGTTCACGGTAGGAATTGACTTCTGAAAGGCCTTTTTCCCTACCATAAATCTATTATATAGTAGGATATTGGTAGGAAAAAAGACCTTTCAGAGAGTAATTCCTACCGTGAATGGCGTTTATATCTAGAACAAACACAACAGCCAACCCCCGGCCGTTAATTCATCACTTTGAAAGGGGAAACTCACATTTTACCAATGATAGATTTTTTCGGCCACTCCAAGAATCAAACCGGGTACCTTTAGCTCAATAGAAAGACAAGATACCAACTGATCTAATTGTCTGCTATTAGTGATTTAAGCTAGGCCTAGTGTATGAATACAATCTGTTGAAGCTGTATTTAAAGAAAATGAAATACCATTTAATATGGCTAAGCTTCGCTTAAGATGAAAACTACCACTCGTGACCTCTTAAGTCATAATCAGGAGTTCTAACTTCTTGTTGCAAACTGGTAGCTCAATATAAAAACTAATTTTTATTAAATGATAATGGTTGGTCCAACGTCTTTATTGATACACCGTCAATTTTCTTTTAGCACCGCGTCTTAATACCAGTTTGGGTTGAGAACCTATGTAAGCTATTAAAACGCTAATGGGTTAAGGATGAGTAAGATTGAATTAAGGGGAAGTGCACCCATATTTGCATGAAGGGAGAGTGGAAAACCGTTCAAGGAAAACCACCCTAAGTATATACCCTACCGGGATTTGAACCCTTATCTCTCCGTCATCGGAAGTATTTTGCGAGCGTGACGCCTTAAAGCAAGGGTTGTCAAACTTTTTAGACCAAATTAGCCATTGCAGCAGAAATAAATATATCCTGGAGCCCTCCACTAATATTAAGCTCATTCAAAGAGGACAGTTAAATTTTACAACAATAACAGTTTAAAACAAACGGAAAATATCACATGCCTTTTCGGCCTTTCGACCTTAAGGGACAAAGAGTAACAACAATTATTTCTTGTGAAACACATTTACTCATCGTTACTATACCTAATGTGTTTATTTATGTATATCCAAATGACATATAAATATTTATCTATGATAGCGCAAATGAAGATTACATTGGAAAATTTGAATGGTGATAAACATGTCAACAAACTAAAGATTAAGTAGTTTGTAATTCGTAGACAGGAAAATTTGAAAGGTAATAGACAGACAAGCTCATTTAGCCTGGTTGGCTAGTGACGAGGAGTTCGGGTCTTGAATCTCGGATGGTGTACTGAGCCCCCCCCCCTAATCTACTCACCCTTCAAGCAAATTCGGATACATTTCCTTTAAATTATACCCTACCGATTTCTACCAAATCAGGATTGTTAATATAAACGGATACTAACTTATATGCGGGGGAAATAACAATTTAAATGTCTTGGATGCTTTGGGTGCCTGAATATAATTATTAAGTTGTAATGGTTTGTAAGCAGCTTGGTGATCTAATAGGTCGACCTATATTTATGACACTATTAAACGAATACATTGACGATGGCATCTTAAATACGGCTTTGTATTGAAAGCACACAGGCTGAATTTGTTTACCTGCTTTTGAATATATCAGAAGCGCACAAGGTAGGTGTATCAAAAGCACATCATTGTGTGTTGTCTCTGAGCATCATATGGCAACACTGCAATAAATGTGTATTCACCCCCCCCCC
>CABFVZ010000291.1:499978-539050 GCA_902151445.1 Timema monikensis | reverse complement strand
TGAGATGGAAATAGGAGGGAGGATAAAAAGAGGGAGGGGGCTATACAGTGTTGGTAGGACTGTATTTAAAAAAAATAAGTAAACAAAAGTTTTGTTTTTATATTGACATGATGGATGATTTGAAGCTTTATTTTACAGGATTCTTTACAATATTTTTTTACGGGTAAGGGGGCTTGTATGTCATATTTATATGCGTATCTGGGCTACATGCGCAAATATATATGGTAAAGGTGGGAGAGAAGCCTTAGGGGGAGAAATGCCCCATCACGTGACTCAGCATGAAGGAGGGTGTGTGCGCGTACACTGCCAGTCAAAAAGATAGTTATGCGAGTGCCAGTCGTTTTACCAAAAATATATCGCTATACAAGTAGAATCTGAGTTTTTGTGTGGCCAATAGTGATTTGGTGAGTAACAAACTTTTTAAAAGTAAATTTTTCTTTTAGTATATTATAAAGAAACAATGAACTTAACTTTAATATTGTTAATTATGTGCTGTGCCTCACGTCAGTCAGACATGTTTCCCCCCTCGTAGCTTGGTGTGGCATATCTCTCTTAGGTTTGGGGTAGATGCCGCATGCCAATTGAGGGAGGAGCGCCGCGCCTCGTTTTTTCTTTATTAAATAAAAGAGACAGTAGCTACCCAAAATAGTAGTTATATTAATATTAAATATAGTCTATTATATTTAAGTGACGATGCCACGCGTCTATAAACGTATAAGTAACCGAGCAGCGTGGACACAAGGGGATCTTAATAATGTTATTTGTGCTGTTGTTGAATAAAAAATGAAAATTAGGAAAGCTGGAAGAAACTTTAGTATTCCAGAAAGAATTCTTCGAAGAAATATAGTTTTAAATAACGCTGAAAAATGTCAATTAAGTCCTTCATCATGTTTAGGGCGTGAAACTGAAACTAAACCAATTCTTCATATTGAAAGATTACAAGCTGAAGGATTCGCCCCTGTTAGAAAAACCGTTCAAAAACTTACATTTGACCTTAGTGTTCAATGTGGCTTGAAAACCAATTTTATTACCGAGAAGTAATCAGATGGCTATGATTGGTTCAAATCTTTCATGGAGAGCAATCCACGACTTTCAATTAGGGAAGCAGAAGGTATTTATATTGCTAGAGCCCAAGGAATGAACCGGGAGGAGGTGAATCAATATTTTTATCTATTGACCAGCATGCTAGAAAAACACGATCTGATGAGAGAACCAACAAACATCTACAATGTAGATGAGACTGGCTTACAATTTAACAATAATCCAGGTTAGATTTTGTCAGTAAAAGGTAGTGAGGATTTTCATATTCTCACTTCAGGGGAAAAGGAGAAACAATCTCTGTGATAGCTTGAACAAATGCCGAAGGCAACGTTTTACCTCCTTATTGTATTTTTAAAGGGGTAAATAAGAGAACGGAGTTTTCGGATGGAATGTCTCATGGATCTGTTGTAGTTATGAGCAAGAAATCAGCCTATGTAAATTCAGAAGTATCTACGGACTGGCTTGAAAATTATTTTGCGCCCCGAAAACCTGATGGAAAACTTATTCTTATTTTATTTGGCCATCCATCTTACATTAACTGTTACAAGATGTTAGAAATTGCGGTATAGCACGACATAATCCTTCTCTGTTTACCAAGCCGCACTTCACGTTATCTTCAGCCTTTAGATCGATCCTTTTTCAAACCCCTAAAAACTTACTTCTATCAGGCATGTTAATTTGGATGTTGGCAGATGAAAAACGGAAGATTACTTGCCTGCAATTTTGTAAGCTTATTTGCCATGCTTGGTCAAATACAGCAACAACAGCAAATGGAGTAACAGAATTTTGTGCAACTGGAATATTTATATTAGAAATATCAGCAATTCCATATCATGCTTTTGCAATGTCTGAAGACACTACACACATAGATATTCCAAATGAGTTAAGATACATTATTACAGATACTTAGCGTTGTACTTCTTCAAATGGTGGTGAGAAATCCCGTATGGAAACCAATCATCAAGTAGATCCAACCACACCCCTCACTTCTAAGAAAATCCTAGAGAAAATATCACCTATACCACAGATACCAAAAGCGGCGCTTTCCAGCCGAAAGAAATTAGCTGGCATTATTACAGAAAATTAGAGAAAATTTTATTGAAGGGAGGAAATTAAAAGTGACTATTCGC
Source organism: Timema monikensis (assembly GCA_902151445.1). NCBI lineage: Eukaryota > Metazoa > Arthropoda > Insecta > Phasmatodea > Timematidae > Timema > Timema monikensis. The sequence continues at coordinate 536,879 of CABFVZ010000291.1, read as the reverse complement.
CAACAAAAAGTACAAAAACCACACAGATTCAATAGACCCACCCCACCAAGGAGCTCCTGTAGAAATAAAAATGCGGGGATATCTTCAAATGAACTCTCATCTTTTCCGTCTGAAAGGGAGGAATCTGAAAATTCCGATGAGGCCGAATGTGTGGAATGTTTCTAAATATTTAAGGAAACTAATTCTACAGTGAACTTGATTCAATTCGTTATTTGCTTCAAGTAGTTACATGAGTCATACACAATATATCAAAATATGTGCTCATTTTGTGGGAGGAAGGAAAAAAAGAAAACAAATAAGAGTCATCTACAAAAAATAAACGTCAAAAATTAAATGTAAATGTAATAAAATATTACATAAACCATCTCTCTCACCCCCATTGCGGCATCTTACACACCCCAGTGGGAGAGATGGCCAATTGTAATAAATTTTTTAAATGAATGATTTTAACTTTTAAACTTGTATTTTGTATATAATAAATATATTAGTTATGAGAGCATACATGAAGGATGCAATACATAGTCTTAAAACTGTATTGCTTTTATAGTTTAATTTTATTAGAGAAACATGCTGCATCCTTCCCAGCTTTACCTTATACATGCATGTCTAGGCTAAAGGTCTCTTAGCCCAGTTTGTGGAAATATTAGCAGCGTTGGCCAGAAAACGCCCGTATGTACAGTACTACTCGTATATACTTTCCATGTCACGATGTGATGATGAAGATTATGATGCTAGTGAATGTGAAGGTGTGGAACCAGTAGACGCTCTTAAACCTAACTTAAGCCTAATCAACCAAACCCTCATGATCGTTAGGATAATTCCCATTTCGGGAAAATTACCTATTGTACCAGCCGAAAATCGAAGCCAGATCTTTATATGTGTGGCTATATATACTGACCACTATACCACGGTTCTGGATAGTTTCTTATAACTAACGTTATCAAGAAGATTTGTACGTCCACTGTAAGGTTGATTTGTCAAGATGCTATAGTGTGTGTGTTTTTCCACCGCGTCTTAGTACCAGTTTGTGTTATACACATATATTAATTACTCTGATTGAATAGGGATGAAGAAAGTATAGCTTTTAGGAAACGTACTTACAGTTGTGTGTAGGAAGAGTGGGAAATGAAAAACCACCCTCAATACACCTGATCGGGATTTGAACATCAATAACCACGTCACTTAAATTACAATCTAACACAAGAGTGACGCATTAGACCATGTGATCACCAAATTGAATGGAATTAGGATTGAATTATAAACGGGTATAATATTGCTTGGAATGAAATTTGAAGATAATATGATTTTGGTTGTTATGGAACCAGATAAATTGTACTGTTCTTTAAGTTGATCTAAAATAATATTTACCCTTCATTAAGCTATTAGTTTTTAAGCCCGTCCATGACAGGCTGATGTCAATATTACTTAACCTAACAAAACTAAACCTTCAATCTGCAGATCCATGAAAGGTTAGGATGTGATAGCTTGTTTTAAAAGCATATTTCTGTCACTTCATTTTATTAAGTAAAAGCGACTAACGTGTGCATTAACTAAACTAGTTTTATGTTTAGTAGATAAACTACACAATTTCTTTATAACATATGTTTTTGTGAATTTGTAGGATTTTTTGGTATTAGTATTCCCCTATTTGATCCCGCAATGTCTGTCGAGTTTCAAGTTATAAAAAAGCCACGTAGGTAAAAATTGGCTATGACTAGAAACAGACTTTGACTGATAAATACCAACCATATCCAAAGTCTGACTTTGTGACTGATTAGTAGTCATTAATAATGCTAGTTTAACTGGAATCTGCCTCCATCTCAAAATAAAAGGGATTTCAGGGACTACAGGGACCAAATCGATTTTTGGTACTAAACACACATTCCCTTGAGCCGAACACGTTAAAGGTGTTGTATAAATTAGATTTGCCTCCAGAGACCTGAAAGTATAGGGGTAAGGTGCCAGACTTCTGTGTTAGGCTCTGGGGTTCAAATCCCGGTCCCGGCACTGATTTATCTGATTACCAAACCCTTCCTTCCCCTCTGGCAAAGTGTGTGCTTTCACACTTTGTGAATATGTGGAATGCCAGACCCCCGCCGTGGTTCATAATCCACGTTAAACTTTAGGTCTCCTCTGCTTTCCTCCATCACAATTCTCATGCATCATCTTATCATCTGGGGATGCACGTACAATTAACGTGCTAAGACCACTATGCCAGCTCATTGGTGAAGTCTAGCTCTCCTGGACATCTAGGCCCAGGGCAATTTCTAGGTTGGGGCTTAAAAAGCTCCAACACCACCCAGAAGGGTGAGATGATCCAGATCAGGCCGGAGACCCAGGGAGGCGAGAATTAACTCCTCCGCCCCTACCAGTCCCTCACTGTTGGGACCAGCACTTGGGGACTAGTGCCTCCCACCTATCCAGGTTCGTAACCGGAGCTAATCTCAACCGCTCCCAGAAGCGACCTTCTGATCTNATCTCCACTCTTTCCCGTGTACTTGGGAATGGGATTACTCCCATTGCACGTGGGAAAGTAACTCGCCACTACTTGTGCGTACGAGTGTAGGTGCCCATGATCTTGCACATGCACTTCTAACTGTACAGGCTAGCACCGGAGCAATAAAACGGTTCACCGCATGAACAGTGAGGCCTGGACCCGTAGGCCCATAAACTCAAAGGCCGAGGCCCGAAGGCCCAGAACCCCACAGGTCTGCTAACGTCATAGCTCATCGGCGATTAAGCTCACTGCCCCACAGAGTCCAACCCATTTCTGGGCTACCGCCACGAGCAAGATCGCGATGTGGACTTTTGGCCCAGTCCTGTGTACTACTTATAATGTAAGTAGTCAAACTGAGCATACCAGTCCGTAGGCCTACTTCCGAGATCCTGTAGGCGACCGATGTAAGCACCAGCGACACCTGGCACAGGAATCATTTTGGGGATATTTATTTATTATTTTTTATTCAGTGTTTACAGGCCCAGTATCTTACAAACTTTAAATCCGGGCCGTTTTCCCACATAATTTGGACTTATCTTTTACACTTACAATATGAATTTCCTTTTAAATATTACAACACAGATATTTTCTCTTAATTGAAATTCAACTACCCCTAGTGCCATTTGGCTCACCCCAGGTATATTACGCCCCCGGTACCTTCCCCCGCTGGACCCTCCACAGTGCCAGGAATTTCACTCCCGAGTCCACCAAGAGACCAGCAGAGGTGGGCATCCCCATATCCAGCACCTGGGGAGGCACCCTACTGGAGTTGGTGTCCCGCCTACTTTCGAGCCACCACACTTCTGTTTTCACCCTTCCTTCCACTCTTGACAGTTGAATTTCCTAATCTGCCCTTACCTAGTTTCCCCTGTCCCTAATTTAGCTATTTTAACTACTAAACTAAGCTAAACTAAACTAACTTAACTATTTTATTCCCATTCCTGCCAGAGAACTACGTCACCCCTATGGTATTAGAGGGCTGCAGGGCAGCCGCCTTTCACCATCTTGACTCTGAAGGACCATCAACCACAATCCACCTCTCTTGTTTCCAAGGTGATGAGTCATATGTTGAAGGGAACCCCTCAGAGTTCATATTTACTCCCTTAACTTTTGTTCATACGATTGGAAAACTGTCCCTAGGAATACAAGGACATCCCCTGTGTTCTTACGGACACTCAGTCGTACTGGAATCCAGTTCCCTGGGCTTGTGCTTTCTCTTCCCGACACTTACATTTTTTTTTATCCTTTTTTTTTATCCTGGCAAGGATTGTTACAGCTTATCCCCCTTTAGCAATTCTTTTTCTCTACTCACTTCCCACCGAGACCACACTAGTGTCCGTGTCAGTCCCCCCCCCTCCATATTGCTGTCTTTGTCATTGCCATTGTTCATCTATGTAGGCCGTCTTTGCTCTATCTGACGCCTCCAGTGCAATCTGGTCTAAAATTTCCAATAGATTGGGTCCCTCAGTAGTTCGTTCACTAATCTTACCCGGATCTCTCTCTGGTAGTTCCTTCTTGCTTCCAACCTAAGGACGCACTCGAGCACCACATGTTCAGGGGCTCCCTCCTCGCTAAATTCACAATTCCCCGACTCTATTAGTCCCAGCTTCCTTAGAGATACCGGGTACGGTCCCTTCCCCATGATGAAGTGGACAAGACCCCGAGATGGCTGGAGGCGTTTATTTTCTAGTCTCTCAACTACATTAGAGAACATTTTATAAGTTCTTCTACCTGTCCCACTTCTCTCCCAGCGTCTCTGCCCCTCCTATGACAGGGCTATTTCCACCTCTCCAGATGTTGTCACATCAGGTGTGGTGAGGAGTCTAACCTTCTCCATGTTTCTCTTTTTTTACCCAGTACGCCGCACTTTCTTCCTTATAAGGAGGTCCAACAGCCATACACCTAGGGCCACACCCAGTGCATCCGTTGCTACAATCCGGTAGGCTCCCGTCAGCCTCAGTAAGATGTTCCTCTGTAGACCTTGAAACAGCTTAGCCGGAACGATATTGGTTTGTCAGTGAGCCCAGATGCATGCCCCATAGCTCACAATGGAGAGAAGGATCATCTTATGGTATGTCCTTATTATCCGCATAGGCAGATAAAGCCACCTCTGCCCCATGCTTATAATTGTATTCATCACCAAACAAGTTTTCCCAATTTCTTCCTCCATGTGCACCACGAAGATTCTGTTCTCATCTAGGGTCACTTCCAGGTATCTGACCGTATGGATTCTTCTTGTAGATTTTCTACCTACTTTTATAGTCGGATCCTTAACCAATCTACCCTTGAACAGCATGTAGGTCATCTTCGCCAGTTCAATTTTTAACTTGACACTTTTACATCAGGTGTCAAATCCTCCAAGCACATGGTTACTTTTTTCCTCTAAGTTCCTTCTAGAGTACCCTTCTATTACTATTATATAGTCGTCTGCATAGGCAACCCACACCCTGCGTCTCCGGTATCCCCTCCAACAAGTACAACACTGGTTCCAGGCTGACATACTAAAAGATCGGGCCACATACCAATCCTTGGGGACTTCCCCCGGACACCAGAAGTTGTCAAAAGCGCCTGAGATGTCCACGAATATTCCTACGACGTATTTACCTGTTGCCGAGTCAATAAGTTCCATTGCTCTGCAGATTGCGTCCTTTGTCAACCTGCCTCTTTGGAAGCCATACTGCTACTCATGCATGCCCGTGACGGTTCTTTATCTCAGTAATCTTTCACACAATATATTCTCCTGCAACTTACCTGCTGTGTTCAACAGGCAGGTGGATCTGTATGACTTCGGAATCAGCAGATCTTTATCCTCTCCCTTGCTTAGCACGATTACCTCACTCTACTTCCAGATGTTCAGGATTCTGCCTTGAGCAAGGCATTCATTTAGCAGCCCTACAAGGAAAGGAGCAATACGGTCAGCTGTCTTCTTCAGCACTTCAACCTTTATACCGTCCGGTCCAGGCGCCTTTTTCTTACCCATCAAAGCAATGTTCCTGATTACCTCCTCCCGACTAACAGGTTCCACCTGTTCCTCTTTTGCATACTCATCATGCTCCATCCTCTCCCTCAACCTTCGATGCCCTTCAGTATCTTCTGTCACCTTATCATCTGGCAACAATGTCTCCATTAGAAGAACCGCAGATTCCTCTCAGCTGGTCATGGTACTTCCATCATTTTAGATAGCGTAGTTATCATGGCTGGGGGCCGTAATTTCCCGGAGGCTATCTTGAATGGCACCCCCCAAGATCCCCTATGTAGCTCCTCCTGAACATAATTTTCCCAACTTTTCTTCTTATCCTGAATAAACCCATCCTCAAACTCCTTATTCCTCTCCCAGTATATATTTAACAGCAACAACCGACCAGCCGGGTCTCGACACCTCTTATATCTCCTGTGCGTTCTTCTTGCCCTTGTTCGGAGACTCTGCAGTCTGTCATTCCATGGCTTATTACCAACCTTGGTATCACCTTTCCCCCCAGGTATTGACTTCCTTTTTGCATCCTGCATAGCCCACATCAGCTGTTTAGCCTTCATGTTAACATTGTAACCTTGTTCCACTGGGATGGGCAGTATCAGTTCACTCCTCAGCTTCTCCCAATTAGCTTTCCACATATTGTATCTCCTTCTTTTCCCTTCCCCATTTCCATCCAACAGCCTCCCCGTGGCAAAGTCAAGGGCGATCAAGCTATGATCGCTAACCGTGACGTTATCCACAGCCCTCCAACCTTCCATCATGTCCATGGACTAATATGTAGGGGGATTATTCGGCTGGTTTGCAACCTCGAGCCCATGACCATATATGAACTCCAAAGCACGGCCCCTTCTATCTCTATCAATTGCCCTATGACTATGCCACATGGGAGACTTAGCATTAGCATCAGTGGTAATTATGAGTGGCACACCTGCGTATGTCTTACATATTATCTCCAGCTGGTCAAGATATGGCTCAATTGGATGCCAAAATTGAAAATATAGGTTTGCCACTATACACCTACCTGAGCTAGTTCCCAGCTCTACGCATGTTATCCAGTGGTTACAGAGCTGTTCAATCTTAGTTACGGTGATTCCCTTGTTAAATACCACTATTGCGCTCATAGGAGCATCACCACTAACAACAACTCTAGTGACCACTGGCATGTACGAAACTTTACCTCTCAAGTTATATGGTTCCTGAAGACACACAACATTGGGTCCCATCTTCTCAGCCAGCTTGCGGATTTCATCTAACATGGTCCCGCTCCTCATTCCATTAATCTGTACTATTCTTATGGGGGTTATCCCTCATTACGGATAGTCCATCTGGGGATAGTGGAATTTGCCTAAATGGTGTCCCCCCTAAGAAATGAATTCCTCCATACGCCAGGAAAGCAGAGGTTAGATAAGGTAAAATGGCCAAGATATAGAGCACTAGCCCCACTACAGATTTGCATCCAATTTTTTCACTGTTATTTGGGTTCTCATTTCAAAGACCCTGTTTAGTACTACACACACACACAAACCAACACTCAAACATTAGCTTTATTCATAAAGCTATGTTATTTATTACGCTATAGTGTTAGATTTCATTTAATTATTGTAGTAATCGATTTATTTGAATGCATATCTAGGCTATGCAAATGTAAGCTCAAATTAAATAAATATGTTTAACGTTACCTGTAAAATTTTCATTGACCAAAGAAACACTTTTTGCTAACTAATATGAATACAAATCAATAAAATCATAAACACAGGTCACTGTAATATACTATGCAGTTTATCTTTAGATTTGAGATGGAATTATATCCTAGGCTATCCTTAGTTTTAAAGTGCATATAACACGTCAACGAATTAACATTATTAAAAATATCACGTTTTTATTTTTCATAATTTTTATTTTTGATAAGTTTTCAGTTTAAAATTTGGTGCACCTCTTGAGTGATTCCTCTAATATTTCACCAAATTTCGGCTTTCTATCTGATTGAGAGGTACTAAAAATTCTCTGAACAGATATAAATATATACATACGAACACCACTAGAGTTTAGTTAATACAGCTGATATTTCTGTCTTACAGGCTGTGAAAGCACTCCAGATAACATCTCGCCGAGGATAATATTTTTGTTCTTGCACTTGCTCTCAACTTTCTTCTTCACATCATACTCTGCTATCATCGTATCTCTTCTTCAGACTCCTAGCTCGTCCATCAACACCTTGAGTGATCTCATGAAAAGTCCACTCAAGATTATTATGCATGATATATCTTACAATTCCAAATACAAAGAATACATAAATGTAAGTTAGTGTTATTACTGTCATTAGTAATATCTTCGAGTTTTAATAAAATCGTGTTCTACTTTATTTAAAAATACGTTTAATTTTCTTTGTCATAATTTTAATCTTAGATTGTCGGAAATAAATAAACATCGAAACTGTTACATAATCCTACTTGATAAAACATTTTTCCTCTAAAAATATTTAAAATATTTACTGATAAAATATTTCTTAAGAAACCTAACTATTTCGTTTGACGTAAGTCACTAATCAATAATAATAATAATAGCAATACATTCTAAGTTTTGATTTTAATTCTAATCTCTATCAGAAGAAATAAATCGGATGGAATGGCCTTTTAAAAAATACAAACATATTATTTGTGGTAATTATTGATAGCATTTGATCATATTATTAATATTATTTCATCGCTGTAGAAAAATGACGGCAGTAAAATTAATTATGTAAGCCTATGTGTAAAATATTTTTATAGTTTGAGTTGAATCTTATTTTTAATTTAAGTGTATTTTAATGTGTTGATATTCATGTTTTAGGACTCAACCTCTCCTCTTGTAAGGGAACTGTTTCACGAGAGAGTTTTGTCGCAGCCTAAGCAGGAGGTTTTTGTAACGATGGGCCAAGGCGTTGAGCTTATAAGGACGGGGCCATACGCCTTACACGCGGATGTAAATACCTACACTGCTATCAGCAATACCTGGCTAGAGACAGAAAAATGTAGCATTAAGGAAGTCTACATGTACCCCGAGTTTAAAGGCGGTATACCCATCCAGAAAGGATCACCGTACAAGGAACATATCTCGCAGAAGTAAAGCCTTTCACTTTGAACAATAGGCTTACGTTCACACAAAAGAGTTTTTTCATATTGTACATGCTCATAGATGTCTTAAGTTTTAATCAATATTTCGGTTGACTCTAAGCATTTTATTTAGTAAAAAGAGCTCAACTTGACATATCGGGTGACCTGGTGGTCTAGGGGCAAGGTGTCAGACTTCTGTGCTGGCGGCCGGGGTTCAATCCTCGGTCCATGCACAGATTTATCTGATTACCAAACCCTTCCTTCACCTCTTACAAGACATCTTGTGAATGTGGGGAATGCCAGGCCTCCACCGTGGTTCGGATTCCACGTTAAACTGTAGGTCCTTCATTTCATCTCACAATCACCCTACCATTACACATTAGCGTAAGTGCGTATAACCCGAATGGGTAGTAAGACGCGGTGCTAATAATAATAATAATAATAATAATAATAATAAACTTGACATATCAGCACTGATCGTTCCCGTGAATAAGCGATCGTGTATCAAGCATGTGAAATCAAACATGTGTATCATATCACGAACAAATTAATTGATGGTTTTACACATTGAATATCTTTAAATATATATGAAATATTTAAATTAAAATTTTTAAGAAAATTTATTGATAGGCACACGATAGCAGCACACCACAATACCACGCTGGTGTTAGCTATCATTTACTAATCTTTACTTCCGAGCTCTTTGATTGTCTTAAAAGACATACTAAACATAGGATGAATTTTATATTAGATTATATTTCATTAACTGAGTGTTAATTTTTTATTTGGAAACTAGTATTTAGAAGAATTTTATTTTGTTTCATGTCATGGTGTTACATGTTAATACCAGTCAAAAATGTTTATGCTTTACTTGCATACCTTAATGTAAATAATTTATTTAAATTTAATTTGTAGTGAAATTGTATTTATTATGTATCACTATTGAATAGGTAGTATTTTTTATTGAAAACAAAATATATAAATATAATATTGGGATGTTTTACAGGTTAAGGTGGCTGAAAGAAGTAGGTTTAATGGAAAGAGAATGGAAGCTATGGATCTCTCAAAAACCCAAGTGTCAGAAACATGACACAGAATTCACCAGTGTGGGGTTTCAAGACTTTTACCCTGCCCTTGTGGTGCTGGCATATGGATTGCTTTTCGCTTCGGTGTTGATGTTGATGGAGATTTTTTTTTACCAAATGTCTACATATAGGAGTTCATACAATACCTTAGATTGAATAATACAAATTGCTATACTTGAAATAAATCTGCCTAGTGATCAATGGGTGAACTTTTATTGAATTTAATGCAAGCTATACGTTAACTGAGAATCCTGGTTGTTTAATTGTAGGCCCTAGTGCTAAAAATGTATGGCTATATATATATATATATAAATATATATACCTATTACTTTTTTTAAATTTAGATTTAATAACCAAGATTGGTATAAAGTAATAGATTGAAATCCCAAATTTTAATACACACTGGCACACCCACATATTATATATATATATATATATTACGGTTGTCCCTGAAACCAAACTAGTTTTTTTTTTTGTCTTACCTGTAAGTTTATGCAAAGATTAAGATATACACTTTTGGATACTTTTATCTTTGGTTAATTTTATATTATAATTAAAAATATAGCTCTTTAAATATTTCCCATGTGAAGAACGGGCACACAAGCTAGTTAGTTCTAATAACAGTTACACGGCACACTCAGATTCTTACAAAAATAAAATTTATATCATGGGTAAATATTGTGTGCAGACTACTAGATTGGTAAGGTTCGAACACGCAAGGTATGAACGATTATTTGAACTGATCGCTCCCTTACTTTACCTGAGCCTAAGCAGCATTAGGAGTTTACTAGGTCTAATATTTTTAAGTATGATTAGATAATACCCTTATTTATTTTATTTTTGTATCATAACTTAATACTACCTGTTTAGTTTGTACGCATATATGATAATTACTATAATAGGGTAGGGATGAGAAAGGATGAATTTTAAAGGAATCTACCCGCATCTGCAGGGAAGGAGAGTGGGAAATAATTTAGGAAAATCCCCCCTCAATAGACACGACTGAGATTCGAATCCCTATTTCTCCTTTAGTGGCACGCTAATCCAACGCAAGAGTGACGACTTAGATCGTTCGACAACTAAAGTGGGTATCGATCTTTAATTATTTTTCTATATCTAGCATCCTTATTTTATATAAGGAAATGGTGGTACCGTTTCACGTCAACTTTGGTTTATAAACTACATTATAAACAATAATTAATATCTCGCTTTGTAGCATGTCAATCAGACAGATTGGACAGCTACAGTTAAATATTAATATTTTAATAACTTATGAAAGGAAGAAACAATATTAACATATTTAAAAAAGTAATCTACCTCTAAGTTTATTTTCTTTGACTAGATGCAATAAAACAAAATTACATATCTCCCGAAGTTGAAACACGTGGTTGTTAAAACTATTGTCCTTTGATAAATATTGTGGCAGTTATCAAAGAAGAGGATTAATATCATATTTATGAATAAAAATACGTTAACGCATGCCCGTTGCCATTGGATGATGTCGGATAGATTTACATACACTTGGCATGCTGTCTACAAGAAAATATAATAAAGTACATCTATATCACAAATTCTCACAAAAAAAACTTATCCTAAATAGATATAATTAAATATAAGATGCTTTGGTGTCTACTCACCATTTCAAGATGTCCTTGGATTCACACATGTGAAGCTCAAGATTATCAATGATGGCGGCCTCACCTACTATCGTAACTACACTTGACAAACAAATGAAGTGGAGATCGGGATCGACCCACTGACCTACATCGCGTCAGACAAGACTGGCGGTGATTCAAGGAAACATGCTCCCCCCTTTTCCCTGCAAGCGTCACTCCTTTTCACCTTGCCCTCATCCGTCTTTCTCCTTGTCTATATTCCTGTGTTTATGACATTTTTTTCTTTGTTCCGTTCGTATCAGTTTGAGAACTATATAAAGGCCACCAGCCAGGTTCACAATATACCCAATTTACTGTTATCCAGCGTCAAAGGAGGAACGTCTGCACTGTGCCACATCAAAGAACACGACGACCATCAAGTTTGAGCCGTCGGATCTACCACCGTCATGGATAGGACCACGGACTTCGATCAAATAAGTATTGTGAAATAATCAAAGAGTCCTTATGACTCGTTATCTAGTTTTTTGTTGTAAAAAATAGGCAAAGTCCATTTGGAACTTTTTAGTATTCTGTATGTAGCCGGAGACGATTTTCATTGGTTTTGACAGTATGTCGAGTTGACAGTTAATCAACTTTAAGTCTTGTTGACCCCCAAATTTAAAGATTAATTTTTATTGTTTAAATATTGTGTCCTCCAGAATGAGGGACAAGTCTTATAATTACTAGTTTCATATATTGTAAATCAGTGGAATGCAGTAGACTTGCTAAACTTCCACAAGTTCCATTGGTCTATTTTGACCCGATGTTTCTCATGATGCCGTGAACGTCATGTACACCTGTTTAACCTTTGGATAGCTACAACCAGGTTGTCTGTATTGTATTCCATATCTCAGTTGAGTTGATGGAATTCTTTATTTTGTGTTGGTTACGCAGTTACGCTTCTCGTGCGGTTTTAGCTACGGTGGGCAAACCAGGGAACTGCTATAGAGTCATAGTGGGGCTCGCGCACATAATACCTTTTTTCTTTGCCTAGTTTTTGGCCTCCTATTGTGTTGGTGTTACTCTTAGTGTAATTGCAATTAGATTTGTTTGTACTATTGAATGCTTTGGCAGTACCGTAAGGGAAAAAGACCAGCCATAGTACTATTTTGTTGACACCTTTTTATTAGCCATCGACCTTTGTAGTCAAGGAACTTTTCTATTGTTTATCATTATACAAAATATTTCAAAGAGTTTATCTTACAACCCAATCTAGCATACCTGGTTAAGAGTTATATATAAATGTATGCATCTTGTTCCATATTTTGTTATTAACTATTATTTTTTTCTTTAGAAAAATGCATCCAGTAGCCCAGCTCCTGCACAGCCCTAGTAGCTACAGCAGAATAATCAAATTCTCAAAGTCTAATTGTCTGCATCAAAATTCAAAGTATAACCTGTATCATCATTGTAGACCTTCATATTTTTAACATCTACTTTTTTGTTTAATAAATCTATTTATTGTTTAAACTTATTATTTTTTAATTCAAATTGTAACCTATAGGCGACTATGGTACAGCTTATTGAAAAGTACATAATTCATTAATGAATTAAACACCCTTTGGCTTGGACTTGTTTTGTTTAGTGATGACTTGTGTGAGAATGTCTTGTGTGTCAGCCGGAGTGAGGTAACAGATGGGAGTGGCCTAACCAACTCTTGGTTCCACCCCTCTATAGTTCAGTGTTCCGTCCAGAGATAGCCCTAATAACAAGGTGTGATATTCTAGCGTTACAGCCTCTAAGTAGATAACAAATTACTCGATAATTAAGCTTTGGATTATAAATATTTTTGTAGTAAATTGGTCTTAAAGAATTTAAAAGTCAGAACTCCTTTTATAAAAAGTCAAAACACTGCGATAATACAGTTTTAAGGATGTGTAAAAAATAGTGGATTTTATCATATTTTCACAACTGATAAAAAATAAAATAAATAAAAAACAAAAATGTCATAAGCAGGTCTTACTTTACATCCTTCCTTTACAAATAAACAAATCAAGTCCCTTGTTACTGCGATATATTTACGAGGCTGTATAGGTTACGTAAGTTGGTCATGCAAACCAGTAAATACATCGCTCTGAAATGGGCTCTTAAGGCCCTGTCTCCAATTTTTTCGTATGACATGGAGATGTTGAGAAGAAGAAGAATTGAAAATCACCCCCCACCCCACCCCCACATGGTCTAAGGTGTCACCCCCAGTCTGTTTTATGACAATAAGTACACACAACATCCAAGTCTGTTTATAACAGTAAGTACACACAACACCTAAGTCTGTTTATAACAGTAAGTACACACAACACCCAGTATGTTATAATATTAGGTGCACACAACACCCAGTATGTTATAATATTAGGTGCACGCAACACCCAGTCTGTTATGGCAGTAAGTACACACAACACCCAATCTGTTATAACAGTAAGTACACACAGCACCTAAGTCTGTTTATAACAGTAAGTACACACAACACCCAGTATGTCATGACAGTAAGTACACACAACACCCAGTATGTCATGACAGTAAGTACACACAACACCCAGTCTGTTATGACAGTAAGTACACACTAGTCGATCGAGTTAGGGTTGTGACATTAAACCCTACTTATCGGAGTCTGGAGGTAATTTACCCTCTCAACATCTCCATGTCATGAGACAAATTTTGACACAGGGCTCTAACTAGTGAAGGCGGGAGGGGTGGGAGGTGTAAAGTGAAAGGTCTCTCCGAACATAAGACCAGTCCTTCTCCTCATTACCACCCATTAAGTGCCAATGGTAGAGTTGTGAGAGAGTATTTCACAATACTCTTGATCACAGTCAAGGGAGGATGTCTGGGCGTGCTCATCACAAAAAAAAAACAGCTGCCGTTGAGGAAGGATCACACTCCCTTTATACCAAAATCCTCCCCAGGCATTCGATCATAAAAACAAATGGGTCCAAGCCCGACTCAGAAGTAAATCTAAACGCAAATGCCAAAGAAGTATGTGATATTGTTATTAATCAGCTGAAAGAACGTTTACAGCAATAACAGATATTCGATAGTTTTCCATAGATGACTTCAAAAAAATTGTTTTGTTCAGATACATCTTCCCAACTAGTCTGTCAGCACTTTTTCATCAAATCAACAGCTAATTATCTGTAATGTACCAAAATTATACATTAAAAAATATGTCTTCAATTTGTGATTTGTAAAGTTTTTTGACCGAGCATTGTTTTGAGGATTCATTTTCTGAAATGTGTAAAACTCCGCAGATAGCATTAACCACTTCAATTTCAACTTCCGAGACATATAGTAGTTTCTTTACGTTAAAAAACCAAAACGTTTCTTCGGGACACCCAGGGACAAGACTGGTTAAATTCGCTGGCTGTTTGTTCTATACATAAATTTAAAAAAATTGAATTTCCAAACTTCAACAACAGAGTCATAGACAAGGGCATAGAGAGTATGGGGTCTTTGGGGGTCCGGACCCCCCGCCCCCTGGAATGTACTAGACCTCCCTAATGGGGGTCTCTGTATGCGTACATATACTTTAACAAGGTATAGCTTTTTACTTTTACTACAGTTTAATGTAAATGACTTCAACCAAATAGTACCTAGTTAATTGTTATTCTAAAATTCCCCTTCAAGATGCAACTTGTAAAATTAGCTTTGCCAACATATCAAATACTTTTTTTTTCCACACTCAAACTGATATTGGGAAACAAAGGACGTTTCTTGGTATGAGTCAAGTTGTGGCAAACAATTTTGATATCACTTTAGGAATCAGAAAGCAGAAATAGTATCTTAAATAAAAGGATGATAATTGTCATAAATGAAGTCGGCACCTTATGTAAGTTGACTATTTGGATTTCCCTCATCCTCTCTTTCAACATACATACTTACGCAAAGACCTATTTTGTAACTATAAACATTTTGAAACCATTTACAAAATTTGAACAGTGCCGCATTACTAGTTAGTACAGTGTTGAATGTAGTGAAATGTTGTATGTTGTGTTGGTACGCATTGACGCATATAATCGACGATCCCAGGTTCGATTTAGTTAGGAAATGCACCCCCGTGAATCACTTACCAAGATTATTCCACGTCCAAGAATTTCGTCGAATATTGTAAATAATTCAAACTTTTAAAAAAGTAAAGCATTTATTTAAAAAAAATATTCCACCCTTAGGTTTTTATTACTACTCGTAAAACGTATACTATGTCCTTCTTCATTTTCAGGGATGTGCGATTACTCGAAAATTCGAGTTCAAGTCGATTTTAAGTAGCTAAGATTTTTACAAAACTCAAAAAAAATTAAAATTCCTAGTTAGATTGGTTTTATTAAATTTTAAGATAAAATTTCATTGAAAATTTAGTCTATCTGTAATGTTAAAAAAAATTGTACAGTAATTATATTTTCTTTATTTAAAAATTCGAATTTGTGTGGTTATAAATTTGTTCAAAAACAAATTTCATTCTAAAATAAAGTTTGTATTTATTTATGGTTTATTCATGGATCCATTACAGAAATTCAACTTGAAATATTTCTTGTTCAAATAATGCTCTATTTTACTCGAACTTGAAAGAAAATTCGATGTTTTCATTCAAACTCGATTCTAACTCAACTCGAAGTCAAAAATGTATGGGGTATTCAATTTTCATTATCAATAATTTTAGGTGTGCACAACATTATTCGACTAAGATAGATACCTATCAGAGGGAAGACATTATGTTACTGGTTAATAGCCGTAGTGGTGACCGAGGAGTCTAAAAAGTTACACTCGCATCGCATTTGCTCACAGTTGACGGGCAGGCCATGGCTTGAATCCGTCCAGATGTACTTGATATAGCTTTCCGAATGGGATTTTCACTGTGGTTTTCCCAACCTCTTTCCAAACTAGTGTGGGCGAATTTCCTCTAGGCCACCCAATACATCCTTTCCACGTAGATCAACTGGTTGATGAGACGTGTTGAATCCACCACACTAGGGCTTGTAAAGAAGAAGTACTTCAAAGAATGATGTGTTGATCCTTTTCGTCACTACTACTACAAACTAGTTTTAAGAAGTACCATGTATATTGTGAGAATTTTGTATTTTTCTAATAAATTAACATTAATACTTTATATCCATTCCTTGGAAAGAAATGAAGAAATGACTTGGGACTTCGATATTAATTTGGCATATCTAATAAAGTTACCAGGTCCCGTAGACCAACTATGATATAATTGATTTCTCACCAATCTGCGTCGATCTACTTAAATTCCTTTCTCGCAACGTTCATATAGCAGATGATAAAAAAAAACAGCTTTATGGAAATACTGATCATTGAAGCAAAGCACAACCACCTTACTTAATCTCCAATCATATGTTATCAACATCTACCAAATGACAGTTCCGTACATTCATTCGAACTACAACACGGAGCATGCACCAAATATTCCTTCTTCAATGTACTTTTTTTTTTAAACGTTGTTAAATAAGTGTTCCAAGAAGGTTAATGTTGAAATAGAGCTTATTATAAGCGTACCATTTACACTTGCAAGAAATTCAATGCCGTGGAAACCGTCACCGTAACAACCGTCTTCATGACAACCGTCTTCATGGCAACCGTCTTCATGGCAACAGTTTTCATTGCAACCGTTTCCATGGCAGCCGTCTCCATGGCAACCGTATCCATTGCAATCGTCTCCATGGCAACCGTATCCATTGCAATCGTCTCCCTGGCAACAGTCTTAGCAACCGTCTCCATGGCAACCGTCTCCATGGCAAACCGTCTTCATGACAACCGTCTCCATGACAACCGTCTCTATGGCAACCGTCTCCATGGCAACCGTCTCCATGGCAATCATTTCCATGGCAACCGTCTCCATAGCAACCATCTCCATGGCAACCCTTTCCATGGCAACCATCTCCATAGCAACCGTCTCCATGGCAACAGTCTCCATGGCAACCGTCTTCATGGCAACCATCTCCATGGCAACCGTCTCCATGGCAACAGTCTCCATGGCAACCGTCTCCTTGTTAACCATCGGCATGGCGACGGATAGCTATGGTTTACAGAGTAATAATTTTTTTAAACTTGAAATATTTCAAAAGTAGGATCCAACGATTGTGTTTAAAAAGGATATAGGAATTTTTTGAAACGACAAATAGCACTGCAATCTTTTTAAAATGGCACACATGATTTGGTTTTAAATAAGAATCAGAGTAGTGTTTTTCCTGATAAGTAATTCAATTTTATTTATTTCCTTAAAAAAAGTAAGCATTTAAAGATAAGGCTTAGTTTGCTGAGAGAGAAATAATAAGAGTTTTAAGAAAGAAAGAGCATATATGACTCTGTGTACGGATGCTGTTGAAGTGAAGGGAGTATGCAATGATAGGAAAGTGTGTAGAAAGTTAGTGAGGATGGATTAATACAGAGTTTTTTTTAGCTTCATACACAGTTTCTTGCCTACCCTGTAAAGGAACTGAGTGATTAGGTATTTATGTATATATTGGCCTACTATAAAGTTATTTCAATGTCGTAATATTATTCCGCAAGTATTATTTTAAAATTATGATTAATATAAAATAATAATTTGGATAAATTTGTGAAATAACATTACAAGATATAGTATATACGTAGCCTATATGTATACAATTTTATAAATACTAATTAAAATTATTAAAACATTAAAAATAAATATATTTATAAATGTTATTAACAATAACATAAATGTTATAACATTATAATATATATATTGTAATGTTATTTCACAAATTTAGTTTTAATTATTTATTTTCGACACTACCGGTAATATCCAATATCCAAGATTATTGACAATAATTTATAAACTTTCGTCGTGACTGTTGGTGTAAAATACAAATCTATTTAACACGGTGGAAACGACTAAGCTGGTGCCAATTCACTCTCCACACCTCAGTTACTTACCACGTAAATCCTTACAGCCAGTGTATATTTATGTATAATAATATATTATGGCCTAGTGGTAGGATTTCCTGGCTATAGTTGTCCCGGGTTCTCTCCCCAGCAATTCAGAATTTTTCTGTTAAACGGTGGGTTTGGAACGGACTTGAACTCAGTCTCGTGAAGACAAATGAGTAGCTACTTGAAGAAATAGGTCAGCTACGGTCTATAAAACTAAAATTAATGGCCAAATGGTTTGTTATGCTGACTATATGACACTCTCTAACAAAAAATGTTGGCACTATCATTGCAAACAGTAGCGGCCACTCTGTCGGTATAGCTCGATTTTGGGTTTAGGCCATGGAGTTTTCAATAAATAAATAAGTATATACATGTATATATACTTATATACATTTATAAAAACATATATATACAGGGTTGTCAATAAACTTTGTCCAGGGGTCTAACAATAAAACAGAAGACATAATGCTAATGCAGCTACTATGATCAACTTTGATTAACCTTAATACACAATTATATTTGTGTAAGTTGTGTTCACCATTGCCTTTCGGAACAGTTGGCAATCTTTTAGGATAAGAAAGTAATTGTTGTTCAAAAAGGTCCGTTTCTCACTCCATGTCATGAAGAACAGATGTGAGATGTCCCACAAGGGTGTCTTAAGAATACAGGTTGTTGTCCAGTTCCGCAACCATCAGAGACTCAACAGCATCGTTGAGAACAGCCCCAAAGTGCTCAGCTACATTTAAATCAGGATATTCACATGTCCATTCAGAATTTCCAAGACTATACTACGGTTCCGCAAGAGTTACTGTGTTGCATTTGCTTAGATTTGTCGTGGAGAAAACCAACCTCTTTCGGATTTATGGTATTACTGACATCTTATAAAAATGGAATTACGTTTTCTTCTTCCGATATATTCGGCATTCCATGACTCGCCTTCATTTTCGATAATCCCCATCATTCCCTCCACTGTGAAACAAGTGAATATTCCGATGTAATATGGCTTCTTATAAATATCCTGGTAATGTTCATCGTCCGAAATGTCGTTTAAAAACCGTGAAGACTACATAATTTTGGAAGTTCTGTCTCCGAACTGTTCACATAAAGAAATCGTCAATTGGTGCAAGATGCATGAATGATTGTTTTGCTCTCCTGTGAATGTTTTTCCGGGCATCCTTCACCAAATTCAGTCTCGAAGTTTTCATAATCATTTTTACCATTTCTGATAGTCCAGCGGTCTTTTTCCGCATCCTTTCACCAAATAATTTGTATGCAGATTTCAGTTTCCTTTGGGAAAATTAAATTATATATAATCGCACTATATTGAGAGGAGACCGGTATAGAGTACGGTGTCTTAAACCCGCATCAACAGGGAACCAGACTAAACATAGAGATCGTTTAGTCTCTTTTGCCGGTAATGTGTAAGTCTGGGCTCGCTTCTCAGTGAGATACAAGTTTTTTATATAATACATTTATGAATTATAAAATATAATAGTTGAAAAAAGGAAATATAGAACCCATTGGCAACGCAGCGCCGGGCTTATAAAATAAAAATGGCCCCTAAAACAAGCTGGGGATATAATATTAGTCAGGGCGAGAATATATAACAACCAAAATAAGATTTTTGTATCATCAGTAAGCAACTATGTATAGTGACAATTTGATTCAAGTCAACAAATATAAGTATTGTTTACTTATTTTAAAAAAATATAGTTATTAATTACACAAACCTCTAGATAGAACAGGATAAAGTCCACAGGAATCAAATTCGCATTATTACTTGCTAGAAATGGGTATTGATCTCAAAATATAAATAATATTATATCAGACAGCTCAGTTTCAGATTTGAACCAAAAAAAATGAGGCACAGGTAAACATTTCCCAAGCAATAAAATCAACATTAAAAAAACACTACTAGTTTATTCAATACATTTTCAAGAGCTTATATTTGCATCGAAAATTACGATGATAAAATGTTTAAGCTACACAAGTTTACAGAATGCAAATTATTTATTATTTGGTTTATATACAGAAGCTATTATGTTTAAACTCATAAGAAAGAGATAATTTAAATTTATTATGACCTAGAAATCAATTATTTCTAAAACTGTCAAACGCTTGTCTACAATAATATCCATACCATCTTGAAATGTATATTTGCATTTAGCACTATCAAGCTGATTCTCCGATTTATATATTGAACAGCCATTGTTCAATAAGCTACAATAATCCAACGATAGATATATGTTTAAATTTATTTTATAATACGATATTATCAATGATAAAATTGCATAAATGTTTTAATAATGTTACTTTCATAAGAGTAGTGCTTCATTGGAGACTATTCTAAATAGTTTTTGAAACTTTCTTAGTATAAACCTATCTATAATATAATCAAAATCTGCCTGTAGTAAATTTTATTTTTTTGAAACTGATATTTTAGTATAATTCAACATATTCTTTATTTACAGCTATGAAAATAAAACAGTTAATGTGGTTGATGTATAGCTTATACCTGTGCCCTCTTATGGATTGCATTAGTACCAATTATATTACATTGATACTCCCATTTATTAAATCTTCAATGGTTTATGATGTCAACGTCTTCATTTGCTCACAACAAAGTGAGTTGATTTATTTATTTCTGCAAAAAATTAATGTTTAGTTTTAAATAAGTATAGTGTTACCATCCCATATTCCCATGGGCAAATTTGTCGGGATGTATTAGTGGGTCTGGTAAGTAAGCGATGAAATAAATTGTGGGTTCGTATTATTGAAAGCTAGACTGTTTCTACTGAGAAAGTACAAGCCGTAATGTTAAGTTGATAGGGTCAGTTTAAGAGATGTTTGAGAAGGTCACTAACCCCCCATGTCAATATCCTGCCATACTAAAAGTCCGCTCATTGACCTAGCTCAGATATTTACGCAGGTATCTTATATTCACAGTCTCCCATCACTCTGAACACAAATCGACTCGAGGGTTACTAGACTGTTGAGTAGGTTACAAGTTTGACTCTCCCTTATGGCACTTCCACCATCACCCAAGATATTGTCTGGGACTAACCATCAGCTAGGCAGAGGTAGGTCCTACCTACCATGTCAGAAGAAGACTTATCACCACGCTCCAGTCCTTCTCCCAACAAACTTTTGTTATCCAAAACTTGAGTGCAAATATCCCAAAAATAGGCTTTACCCTTCCAAAGCTGCCTTTATTACTAGTCGTTTGTTTCACAAAAATGAGATTTTATTGTCGATGCGCGTAACTGTTTTCTGACGTTAGCAGGTTTTATTCACCAGAGCGTGTATAACTTTAGTGTGCAAACACTGGCAATAGAAACAAATACTAAATTAAACTTTAAAATAAAGTTAACATTAATTGATCAAATTCTCACTTAAAATTATAAACGATTATAATTTTAAATTCTAAATAGTTAAATAATTTTTGCGCTATCTTTAATGTGTACACACCATTAATAAAGGACTACACTAGTTTAAAGCCATGAAGTTAAGCTTCATTTAAAAGTTATTGCTATAAATAACGTTATTCTAAATGAGTTATTCATCAATTAATTGTATTATTTTGTTTTCTCTATTTTCAGAAGTATTGAAGGTGAGTGAGCTCTTGTCGGAGCAAGGTGTTCGTTCAATAGTACATTCCATTGACAATCATCCTGACTTAGCTAAATTGCTATTTGCAGACACTAATGGGATAGCAATTATCATAGACATAGTATGCCCTGAATCACAAAGCATAATTGAACAGGTAGGTTGAATACATGATTTTTTCACTCACATAATTATTTCAAAACATTTAGGCTGACAATAAATTCAATCTTGCCTTGCTTCTCAATCTTTCAAGTGCCGAATTTATTGAGCAGTCCACATTTCTGGTTGCTGCTATATGACGACACCTCCTCTATGGAAGATGAACGTGGTCACAGTAAATAAGATGAACCTTGTATATTGTTCCTTAGGCTAGTGAGCAGAACTTGTTGAGCAGTCCACATCCCTGGTTGCTGCTATATGACGACACCTCCTCTATGGAAGATGAACGCGATCACAGTAAATAACATCAACCTTGTATATTGTTCCTTAGGCTAATGAGCAGAACTTGTTGAGCAGTCCACATCCCTGGTTGCTGCTATATGACGACACCTCCTCTATGGAAGATGAACGCGATCACAGTAAATAACATCAACCTTGTATATTGTCCCTTAGGCTAGTGAGCAGAACTTGTTGAGCAGTCCACATCCCTGGTTGCTGCTATATGACGACACCTCCTCTATGGAAGATGAACGTGGTCACAGTAAATAAGATCAACCTTGTATATTGTTCCTTAGGCTAGTGAGCAGAACTTGTTGAGCAGTCCACATCTCTGGTTGCTGCTATATGATGACACCTCCTCTATGGAAGATGAACGCGATCACATAAAATAAGATGAACCTTGTATATTGTTCCTTAGGCTAGTGAGCATAACTTGTTGAGCAGTCTGCACCATTGGCTACTACTAGGAGATGATAACTCCACTATAGACGATGACATCAACATCCCTCTCAACAGTCACGTGGTTCTGGCCACTGAACATAAATATAATTCAAGTGCGGCTATAATCCTTCAGGACGTTTACAAATTGTCGAGAACTTGGGCCCTCATCTATACTCCTGCTAGGGTGTGGCTACCAGGACAGTCATTTCCTCCATCACCATCTAGGGATGACTTTCAAGGTCTCGTGCTCAAAGCTGGCGTGGTGGTAAGAAACAAGGGAGCAGGGAGCCTTGGCGATTTCTTTCTCCCCATAACAACTGAGATAGACACCAGAAATGGCTGCTTGGGGGCAAAGCTTCTTTATCTCAGATAAAAGCACATAACTATCAAATTGCCTTGCATAGGCGTTAGGGACACCCCTGACAGCAATGAGTTAAACTGGGCTACAGCACACAAAAAGTTCCTATACTATTTGTAAGGAAATAAAGCAGCTTTATTCTGTAGCTCTCTTTCTTTGCTAAAAAAGCTTTTTAGAATTTCCTGATAACTTAAATCACTTTCATCTGCATGATGCGCTGTTCAGATGTGTGGGCATTCTTTAAAATGCTCCTTTCGGTGCTCGCCTGGAAGGATAACACTATGGCCCTATATTAAAAGCTGAACCATGGATATATGAAATGTATATCATATACATTTTCTGTGCTTTCAGCTCTGATTGCGTTAGTTGTTTTAATTGTGTTGGTATGACGAGAATTTTTTATAAACCGTGTAAGACCAGCAATTTAACTTATCTTATTGGAAAATGATCAACAAGAAACAGATAAACAACAAACAAATTTACTATCAAATATAATAGATACAAATTAATGTTGTAGAGAAATAAACATCTGGTTTTTATTTAATTGTGAATGTATTAATTGAAAGAAGGATTTATCTCAAAACTATTAAATTATATATTTTATATTTATAAATTAGAATATATCTCTCAACTTGGACGTTCTCTGTGAATTTGATACATTATAAAAATATTATCTGAAAATATAATTATATAAAGTACATACTATAAATTTCATAGGTTCAATTAAATAAACATTTATTTTATATTTACCATTTGTTCCCAAAAGGTGTTTGAGGATGATTGGAATCATCGTCAAGATTTGCAGTACAAACATCTAGACACGTGGAGCAAAGTGAGCTATGGACCCATGGTGTACGTGTCTGAGATGCTTAACTTCAGGTGAGGGTAGTATAACACCAACTAATGTAATGCAATATTAATATATTAATTAAATAATAAAGGTACTAGAATATAAATTTCTCACATTAAGAGGAAACAGACTATTCAATATATTAAGTAATCCCTTGTACGCCAACTTGTGGTGTTACGGAACAAAAATTTAGTGTTGGATTACTTGATTGTGGAAATTAATGTGGATATGTAAATTTCCAATTTATTACAAAATTAATGATTCAAATACTATTTATCTGATTTAGTGTATTTGCTAAGGTGAAAATGGTAAGTTTTTTATTTGTTCTAGTATGAACGAGACTTTTGTAGATTCTTGGGGCTATACGAAATACGACGGTGTGTTCACGGGCTTGGTGGGTCTTTTGCAAAAAGGAGAATGTGACATTGGCGCCGTCCAGTGCTTATTAACTACAACCAGACTTGATGTCATTGATTACACTGTAGAAACCTTACCATTTAGGTGAGACATAACATGTGTTTTTAAAACTCTAATAAGCTGTGCCAGCTGACAACAGGGTATATTGTCATGCTTCCTATTCCTTTAAATAAATATAGCTCTCTGGCTTTAATTTATGATGACTATTTCTCATCTTAAAATAGCACCACCTAAATATTTAACTTATGATGAACTTCTTGTGTAAAATCATAGATTTGAGCGAGCTGGAAAATTAGCAGTGATCTCATTTATTAACAGCCATGTTTTCCAAGTACTGAGTTTGATTTTTTTTAAAGAGATAACTTTTAGTTTGTATTGCATCCAGTAAAATAGTAACATTTACTTAACTCTGTCGCCTTTCGCTTTCCAAGGATTTCAGTGCTAATTAGGCTGGAAATAATCACCCCTTTTTTCCAACACCAAATAAAATCCACAGATGCTAGAAGCCATGGCTCTTCAGAATAAAGCCATGGCTCTTCAGAATAAAGCCATGTTAAATGGCCAAAATGAGGGCCTCTGTTACAATTGATAATATAAAACTATTAGTATATCCATGCTTCACAATATTCAATACGTGCATAAATCTACAAGAATTAGATAACTCAGGCCTAGAAGATCAGTAGTGAATTTATGTTATCAGTCGTGAATGAATATATATCAGCAGAAACAACTTAACTAAAATATGTTCAGCGTTAGTGACAGCCTGGGTTAAGTGAAGTTCCTGAACATGAAACTAACATAGCTTTTGGAAAATTTATTCCACTTTTATTTAGTTTCTTAAAATACAATTTTCTCTGTGATGAAGAGCTATCAATTACTGACCAGCTATCTCCTGAGCCCCTGATCATATTTTCCAATGTTTCAAGGTTTTAATACTATCAATGATATACAAATTATTCTTGTTTTGCTTTAAGACATTCAACATTAAACTGGAGAGTTTTTTTCTGCAGTGCTACTGAGGAATCATTTAAATAATTGCATCTCCATTATTAGACACAATAGCATTTGACTCACCTGAGAAGCTAGTTTCGCCACTAACCAATAATGGCATAGAGCTTCATTAAAACGGTTCGTGATTCAAGTCTTTAGCTTCACTCTAAATATGCGTCAGTTCATTAACTCACTTTAGAAATTCACAGAGACTTTGGCAAAGTGTCTTTCCTCCTGGGAAAATAAGGGAAATGGAACATTTCGCAAGAGGGGATGAGTTTATGCTTAATTTAAGATTTATTTATGGAATTTTTGGACTCAACATCTCAAATTGACACATCAAATTTTTTTTAGTTGCTCAGTTTTTTAATTCATGCTACTAAAACCTGTTTAATTTTCTATAAATGTCCTTACAAAACTTACTTATATAAACATGTACAACAAAATTGTTAACTATACTCATATATATGGAGTTAAAAATATCACATAGCTATTGTATATTTTAGTTAGAAAGTTAAACGCTTTGATAATTAGTTATAATTAGTATAGTAGTACCTTACTTATTTTTATATAAATTTTATTAAATAAATAATAAATATATCTTGCTTATTGGACTTACAATGATTTCCTGAAAGTTGATAACCTTTTAGTTCCTTATTGTTGAGTATAAACGCAGTGACTTTTGTTGTTACAGACCACGGTTCCTGTTCAGACAGCCCCCCCTATCGTCAGTTACCAACATCTACACCCTGCCATTCAGTGTAGCCGTGTGGGCAGCATATGGCATCACAGTGGCTGTCATAGTCATATTCCTGTTTGCAATTCAGAGAATAAGGATAAGAAATCAACCTCATAAAGATAATTTTGAAACGTCCTCAGACTGGAGTGAGACGTTACTTAACTCTGTAGGAATAATCTGCCAGCAAGGTAGATTTAATCAAAATATCCTAAAAATAACAACACCGATAGGTATCCATGGATTCAATTGTATTGTATTCATCTTCTAATCTTTACTAGCACATGGGTAGAGGAGTCAACTATGTATTTATATAGACCAGAAGGGTTTTATAGCATTTGGAAAAAATCACATATGCAGCCATAAAAAAATGTACATAAATATTTTCCCACTTTTGTCAAATATATCAAACTAAATCACACACAAAAAATTATTTTTCATCCTGAAATAAAATCTTTTCGCCTATCCTTTAAATCTTTCAAATAAATATATTTATTGTTCTTTTATAAGATGAATTAATTTGAGTCAAGGGTATATTGGTATAATGAAAATGATAATCACACTTTGCAATCTAGCCGTCTGTATCTCTCTCTATCCATATCGTTATCTCTCTATATCAATAGCGTCTCGTGACCAAAATTCTTAGGCAAGCTGGGAACGGGGGTGGAGGGGGTCCGGAGTCCCCCTCCAGAGATTTAATAAAATATTATATGCTTCAAGAAACTATTTGGAGGTGTTTTTTTTTAATGAAAATTATAGGTTTGGGCGTCCTTCTGTTCCGTGATTTACAAAAGGCACACTAGAATCTATATAACGCATACCCAAGCGGTTGTGGGAGTAAGGGAGAGAACATATATTGCCCCCTTTATTTTAATAAGTGAGGAGAAATTCCTCCTGTGTCTCCCACCCCGGTTCCACCTCCCCTAAAACTGACAACTTTTAAGTTATGTATACACAATAACATTTTATGTTTATATTTAAATGTAAACCAACTATATTGTGTGTTAATTAATTACGCCAAATATGCAATACATTTAAGTAATAACAAATAATATATTTTTTAAATTTTCACTAAAATTGCAACCTGCATCATATTTGGTGTATTTGATTATTTTAAAATATTAAATGAGTTTTTATATACGTAGGCCTATATCAATGATCTTTTACTTGCAATTTTTTTTCTAGTGTTTGTAAATAAAGTCCATCCTCTTATTTTTTACGAACTCTGCCAAGACTCTTTAATGGAATTCTACCCCTTACTTCATTTTAAAAAGCAGACTATTTTTAATTGAAAGGAGTGCCAAACCAGAAAGTCTATTTTATCCCATAGTATATCTATAAGATGTTTGTACTCTTTTGAATGTTGAAAATTACGAGTATCTTTCAACTAATGATTGTTGCCATAAGTTAACACAGTTTTTTTTAACTCCTCTAAAAGGACCTGCTGCAACAAACTCCACAAAAGATATGTAAGCACGGGCTGGGATCAGTAATTAGTCCATCTTCCCCTTTTACGCAAAATTCCCCTAACTTTATTTCCACCCAATTAAATGTCCACTTTTGTCACTTCTGTGTTTTGAAAGGGGAAGAGAGAGGTATGCGATAGTATCTTTCAGTTTCTTCGGTTATAGTCATCAATCTTCGGGCATAGCTTCGGTTGTTGAAAAGTTGCAACTTTTTTGCTTCCCTACCAGAGTCCCACCAGAGTAAATAGAATAGAAACTATCGCCAGTTGAAGAAAGACATCCGATTGGTTGAGCGAGTGACGTCACTCAGGACACTAGCCAGCGTTTAAAGCTATGCTCCCACGTGTCTTTTTTCAATGAATAATTTCAAGTGATTCATTTTGAATGAAAATAAAAATTAAAGGAATTTGCTCGCGTGTGTCATTTATCATAATGATCATGTTGAGAATAATCAACTAATGTTTAATTTACTAAAATGACGCGATGTGCTGTTTTAGTTTATACAAATCACTACTTATATTCCATAGACATTCAAATTGTCTGTAACGGTCCTAAAATGGGTTGGTTTGTTCGTCTCGCCACTTAAATACAATTTTTGATAAATCTTATTACAACACAATGTATTGTCTGTAAATATCTAAT
The DNA here is from genome assembly GCA_902151445.1 of Timema monikensis. Taxonomy (NCBI): domain Eukaryota; kingdom Metazoa; phylum Arthropoda; class Insecta; order Phasmatodea; family Timematidae; genus Timema; species Timema monikensis. Next base: position 508,732 of record CABFVZ010000291.1, on the reverse strand, counting down.
TAAATCTTTACATTTAAATAAAAACGAATTCATTAATGCTTGTACATGCTCACACGGTTAATTTTGTTTTCATTTTTTAATAATGATAATAATTAACAATTAATAAAAGTATAGCTTCTTTTAACTTTTAATGAAAGCGTGAAATAATAATTCAGTCCAATGAAATGAGTGTTCTGACGTTCATTTTGTATTAATCTTCAGTGAATCACGGAAAATGACACGTGAGAACATACCTTAACATTCACAAAAATTTATGGAAGACAAATAAAGTCCTTTCTAAATAATTATTGCTAGAAATTATAATATCACGTTTGAGAACATCAAACATATTAATACATATTTAAAATACACACCAATAAATGAGAAAAAATTAATAAATTACACTTAAAAAAACTATTAAAATATGTTCAAAATTACTTACGTGTTGAAACTATTGTAATAACACTGGCAACATTCAATTTGTTTTAAGCTCCTGGCATTTTAGTTAACTTTCAATTTATCACCACAAATATCAAAGTCACTATCGGCAAAATGAATGGAACATATTCGAGCAAAATTTGTATTAATTGTGTCTTTCTTTTTACATTTGAGCTCCCATGTACGGAAAATTTCTGGCTCCTTAAGAAAGGAGTAAAAGATTTATTATTACTCTTGCAGTTTCGTTCATTATTTACTCAGAGTGCAACAGTAAAGCTAGGAATTTTGTTGTCTGTTTAAAAACACATGTAATTAAAATTCAAGAACGTGCACAAATAAATTAGCAAAAAGTCTGATCGTTCAACAATAGCTTGTATCCTATATATTATATTATATAAAAGAAAAACCATTATAAAATAAAAAAACTTAATAAGAACAATATAACTACATATACTTAGCATTCATAGATATATTTAGTATTATAGTTACTATTATTGAATCATTAACTAGAACATCCCTGCTGTATTTTATATTAGCATATTAAAACAGATACTTGAGTGGTAAACATAATAAAGTAACTAATTATACATGAAAAAACACTACCAGGCAAATACAAATAAATAAATAAATAAATAAATAATCATAAATATAAATTAATGGACCACCCAAATCCCATGGACCGCACGACATACTACTAACTCTTGTGTACTGGGTGACGTATGTCATGGCTGACGTAAGCAATGACATCAACAAATTCTTCCGAATGGCGCTACCTATCTATTCTCTTTACACTGAGTCCCACTGCTCTTCCCCTTCAACCCTCTTATATCTATGACGTCACAAATAAGAACTTCATTAGGTAGAGCTATGGGATGAAAGACGAAAAAATATAGACTTTCAACCACCATATTATGCACTAGTGCACGTCTTGCATGTATGTTACGGTTATTGGTATGTGCGGGAAAATTTCTTTCAAACACATTGGTGCTTGAAGAATATTTTTCAAACATAAAATAAAATAAAATAATTACATATCTTCAAGCAAAGGCAAACACTGCTTGCCCTGACGCGACGCCACTGCTCTCTATGTAGTTTAGTCATCAATGATCGTGACTGTGGAGATGTTTACGCCATTGTAATATATCATTTTTATTTTTACATTTAATGTATTTTCCAAGCCAACTGTTTACATCAGCACAAGACTTATAAGCTAATTTAAATCTAAGAAAGACTCAATCTCCATCCCTCAGCCGTTAATTCATCACTGTTAAAGGGGAAACCCCCATTTCACCAATGAATTTTTTTTTTAGGCCAGGCCTGAAATCGAACCCGGGACCCATAGTTCAGTAGATAGACACGTGACTAGCTGAACTAAGGTATAAGTGCAGTCTAGCAATGAAATTAAAAACTATTTTAATAATAATGTCTTACTGCGAACGTTATTTTTGTACTATCACATAGTAAACGAAAATCGCGTTTTAAAATACGATAAATTGTTTTAAAACCCTCATAATTTAACATATATGGTATTTACCTTTATTGCTTAGTTTAATTAACTTAAACATACTTAAGAACTATTACTTTGTTCTTGAACCAAGCTTGCTATCGAATAGGATTTCCCACATGTTTCATGAAAACACATAAAACACATTTAGCGAGAAGCAGGTGTCCTTGTTTCAGTAACATCCAAGCTCTAATAAAGCAATGTTTGTATATTCATTTATTGTATGTGGCCTTTAAGCTTTTTTCAATGGTGGTTATATTTTCAATTACTGTCTGTAGCCTTCGAAAATTGATAACCTGGAGGATTTAGATTTGATGATAGTCTATATTATAGGAGCCTCAACTTAGCATGTCATAATAATGCTGCCAGTGTATATGATTGATATATATATATATATATATTATTTTTGTGATATTAGTTGGGAAACGCAGAAAGTTACTGAGGTGTCGTTAATAGATAATAGTAGTCAAATCAGCATGGTTCTGCAGAAATATATATTTCAATCTCTGATAACAAGTGGACTAGAGATTTATGAATTGTTGGTTGCCCCAAAGCACTATTAAGAGGGGAATGTAGATTAAAATATGGCATGTATCTTTCAATCACAAATGAAACGACTGTTTTAAATATTTTACTAGCCGCTCCATTGGCACATAACATTTCCCATGGTACACCATAGGAGGTTGTCTACACGTCGTACCTTCAATGAGACGATGTGATGATAGTTATTATGAAGTTGTGGAGCCAGAGTGCTGGTCAACCTACAAAATTACTCTTATGTTAATCCTTATTGAGACGTATTATTCACTTAAACATGGATTGAAAGCTGACCACCTAATGCATGAATGATTAAAAGTTCACTTTAAACCATTTCGTTTAGTTCCTGTTAAAATCGCAAAATTTCTTATAAGAAAACAGCCTTTTGTTTCACAAATCATTAACTTACTTTAGTTGGCATAGAGTTCTCACTTCATTAAATAGCTACTTATTTATTTTAGGTTCTCCGAACACACCTAATGACATCTCCTCAAGGATAACATTTCAGTCTCAGTTGCTACTGTCACTATTCTTCTTCACATCATACTCAGCTATCATCGTCTCTCTTCTTCAGACACCAAGTACTGCGATCAACAACCTGAACGAACTTTTAAAGAGTCCTTTGAAGATCACCATGCACGACATCATCATTAACCACAACTACAACAACTACATCAATGTGCGTTACTGAGATATGTCCTAAATACTCTTTGAGTTAGCAGGTTTCTGTTGAGCTATGAAAGAGGCATATAGTGAGGTGGCTTATCTACCTCAGAGTTCAAAGAATAACTAGATATCCTTTGTTTCTGCAACTGCTTATTGTATCTATTAAATAAATAAATGGCCCTAGACCGAGTGGTTCGCTAGTGTATGTGCTGGCTGTACCTACAAGGACCATCTTCCTACTGTCAGAATAAAAGCTACATAAATGAGAAAGGTGGGACTTTGGAACTCGGTATGAAGTTGGCTGAACTCCCAACTACACGTAAGGGGTTTCATATTGAGTTATAGCACAAACATAGGTAAATCGGTGACCTGGTGGTCTAGGGGAAAGGTGTCAGACTTCTGTGCTGGCGGCCGGGGTTCAATCCTCGGTTCCGGCACAGATTTATCTGATTACCAAACCTTTCCTTCACCTCTGACAAGACATCTTGTGAATGTGGGGAATGCCAGGCCTCCACCGTGGTTCGGATTCCACGTTAAACTGTAGGTCCTTCATTTCATCTCACAATCACCCTTCCATTACACATTAGCGTAAGTGCGTATAACCCGAATGGGTAGTAAGACGCGGTGCTAATAATAATAACATAGGTACACATATATGATTATTATAAAATACATATTTGTAACAATATACATATGTGTGTATTTATATAGTATATATTTTATATAATGTATATCATAAATAATATACTATATATAATACATATTATTAAATATATACTATATAAGATATTATATTATCTATATTGTTTATTACATTATATATGATATTAGAGTGTATATATTATATATAACTATATACCTATATATTCTATGCAATATACATTATGTATATTGCATATATATTTTATATAATAAATAATATATCTATTATAAATAAAGTATAAATAAAATATATTATTTTTATTAAATGTGTTTGCATTTTACTAACATATTATGTATCTTAGTGTTGGATCTGCTCTCTATTTACTGTCAACAACAAAGATGACAATAGATATAGATATAACATGATTTAGGGATGAGCCAATTTCATATTTTAGAATTACAATAGTGAGTAAAGTAAACTTTTTTTTTTCTAACTCTGGGTGATAACATACTCTTTAAAACTAATAAAACCGTTATTGAGAACGTATGATGTTTCAGGAGTCGTTGTTTCCTTTGGTGAAAGAACTGTTTCACGAAAGGATCTTGAACAAACCCAAAAAGGATGTGTTCCTCACACAAGAACATGGCTTGGAACTTATCAGGACTCAAATGTTTGCTTTCCACGTTGACGTGAGTGCTTTCAAAATCATCGGTGACACTTGGCAAGAACACGAGAAGTGTAACCTAAAGGAAATCTACATGTATCCAGAATCTACTGCAGGATTCCCAATAAAGAAAGGATCTCCTTACAAGGAGCATTTTGCTAGAAGGTATATGACCTTGAAACCCTCTTGAATTTTAACTATCACTTTTAAAATACATGATAAGTTTTTTTTTACCAGATTAAGTTATTATTAATAATAATAATAATAATAAATATGTCAAGGTCAAGGCTTGAAGTCTTGCCAGTTCGCGAAATGACCGGTCACGTCTAGCTGTGGCCACCGAAATTAGCCAGAGCACGAAATTTATTGTAATTTGCCAGCAGTATGGGGTTTGGCCGACCAGTTCTAGATATGTCAAAAGGAATCTGGCCAAAGCACGAAATATTTGATATAAGGTATTTCTTTATCAGGAATGGTTTCTGTTATTTCCTATCTAGTAAATTCTATCATCTATTTTATATATTACCATGTCTACAATTATTTAAAGCTATGTCCTGTTCAAGGGATAGGGTGGCGGTTAGGGGGTTACAGTCCACAACCATCCTGATGGGTACCCTCGTCCGAGGGGTGAATCCCCTTTCCCAAAAGTTAGGTTAGGTTATGCTGGAATAGAATGGGTTGGGTCATACTAACCAGCCTGTCATCGTATAGGGTAGGGGGTTAACATAAGGAATTAGGATAAGGTAGTATTTATATGCTTAGCATGTATGTAATAATACTTTAAATAAGAAAAAGATACATTGTAAAAAAAAGGATGTATCAAAAGTAACGTAGAACGGCTCGGATTTAAAGCTTGTTAAGATATAGAGCCAAACAAAGCAGGAACATTATATATATATATATCCATCCAGGCTGTCATGGTCAATTCGTTCTTTGGCTGCCCAGAACGCGAATTAAAAATTTCCTCGTTCATTATTTCGCGATTTTGGTTGGAATAGCTGGCCAATGTGCGAAGAGCCCATTTAATTCGCAAATTGGCCAGGTTAGGGCTTTGACCATTGCATATACACAAGTAATAATTGATTACAGATCTTATGTGATTTAACCTTTTTACGTCTATTTACAGTAGTAACTTAAATGTTGGCAAATTCACCTCTCTCTTTGACATTTTAATTTTGTTTTATGATAGTCTTGAGGAATGAAAAAACTATATATATAATGGGTATTTTCTAGCAAACTACTGTTTTTACTAAAATAATGCCAATGTGGCTTGTTACAGACTAAGGTGGCTGAGAGAGGTAGGAATATTTGACAGGGAATGGAAACGGATCATCACTCGGAAACCTAAGTGTGAAAACAACGACTCCGCGTTCATCAGTGTTGGCTTTCAAGACTTCTATCCGGCACTGTTGGCATTAATGTATGGAGTGCCTTGCTCATTGTTACTGATGTTCTTGGAAATTATTTATCATGTGAAAAGCGTAAAATATTTAACTAATATCATGAGTGAATAATCGTTCTTATCTATAATCATAAGGTATCAAATTTGTAAGCTTTTTACACACACATTGATAGAAAGGGGGGGAAAAAATACATAGCTTTTAAACAAGGTTAAATTGAACCCATTTTTAAATATATGAACTTTTTTCATTGTTTGGTATCCAGAGCCTACCTTTAAAGTGGATCCACAGCCCCTCGTGGTCATTGTATAGGCTGTGTTAGTTTTAGTTTTCAGGGATACGCTTTCTATTATTAAAACATGCACTCAATTCTGATAGTTATTTTATTAACCCATTTATATTTTATAGATAAGTTTTAAAATTGGTATTTGATTGTATATTAGATATATAAAATGCATAGTAATTATATTTCTACACTATGGCTATAAGTAATTTAGTATATCCCAAAATAATTTAGTATTGATATGTTTTAATAATTTGATTATTGTTTAGTGGTCTATTGGTTAGAGTTCCTGGCTACAGATTCATAGGTCCTGGGTTCAATCGCCAGTGCTTCCAAAATTTATCTGTGAAGCAGCGAGTCTGGAACGGGGTCAAACTCAGCCTCGTGAGGACAAATGAGGAGTTACTTGAATAAAGAAGTAGACTCTCCAGTTTAGAAAACTGAGACTAAGGGGGTTCATTTTGCCGACCACATGACACCCTATATCCGCAAATGTTGGTACTATCGTCGCTAACAGTGGCGGCCGCTCGGTCGGTATAGCTCGATTGCGGGCTCAAAGCACGGCGTATGGTGTCAGTTTCTTTATGTATGTAGTGATAGTCAGCCATCACTTTAATAAAATAAATTAAAAAACACCCACCTAGCTGACCACACGACTTAAGGCGTTACTCTCGCAATAAACTAGATTGTATATGATGGGTATGTCAAGGTTTGATCCTGGTCGGGTGTACTGAGGGCAGTTTTTCCTCTTTATGATATTCCACTCTGTCTCAAAACAAATGAGAGTACACTTACTCTAAATTTAAACTTCCTCATATTTATTCCATTAGGTTAGTTAGTAAGTAATCTTATGGTCCTAATGGGTAGTAAGACATGGTGCAAAAAAAACAAGCAATTGAATATAATTTTCTTGTCCCCTTCTAATATCTCACTTCCCAACAACATAACATGTTATAACGTTGGAGAGGACTAGATTTAGTCTGGGTCGACGATGTTTTGTTCAGTGAGTTCTGTTCCCGGTCAGATATATCATTCGGCAGCCTGGTTCTCTGCTTTCTGAACTTTTGGATGATGATTGGAGCTGAAAGTGCATTAATCTTGGGGGGAAAAAATACTTAAATAAAAGGAGTATTGAAAGTACTAATAACAATGTTCAATCGCTGTTTTTTTTTTTTAAAGTTATTTGCATTAAATGTTTGAAACAAATTAATGTTCGGTCAGAATGTAAACAATGAACTTAGTGTACCATGATTGGGTAGCGGGTATGACATTTAATATTTAAGTAGCAATGGTAATGATTCAGAATCAATTTATATTCCTGTACATTTAATGCTCTAATGTTAGAAAGCTTAGTAACTACTGCATCACTACATAATAAGTTCCATCTTTGTGTTTGAAAACATTAACTACTGTGGCATGGATATTAGTCAAAGATCTCATCTACAATAATATATATATATTGTATCGGTAATGATTGAAATAAATATATTATATTTGTGATTATAATGGACTAAATACTGTGGCACTGTGGCAATAATCGTTGTAAAAGCTCTGAGCCATAGGATGGTGAATATTTTTTGAACTGCACAATTTTATGCAGTACCTCCATCATAATATACCTCTAACGGAAGAGTGGGATTTTTGTTATGCCATCTTAGATTAACTCATAGTGTAAGGTGGTCAGGGTTTTAGGCCCTTAGCTCTCAACCATTTCTTGTTTAAATTTACATTAGTTTGCCTTAGTTTGTATATTAATATGCTCAAGCTACTCAGAGTATTAAACTGATACATACATTTTTCACTTCCCATTCGTCTAGGCCTAATTTAATTATCTTTATTACTATTAAATGGTTAATTATAAGAAAGTGTGGGGTTTTATGGTAATTATAAGTCATGTAAATCATAACCAAAGTTGTAAGCAATGCATGTTTTAAATTTCAATCCTTTAACTTCATTTTCAGGCCTTTAAACTTTTAGGGCCGGTTGCACAAACAATAATCAGTGGCTTGATCAGAGATCGGTTGTATGTTGATCTCCAATCAGTGTCTCAAACCTCATTTTCAGTTGCACCATTAACAATTAGGACGTGATTGTCGATCAGATCTCTGGTCAAGTTAACCAGCCAATTCCCTCCCATCAACTGTTTGATTCCCCGATCAGTGTGTTTACGATTAACATAACCTGTAACTGTTATTTTCTTGATAAATAAGATTTGTTCTTTATAATCTTTATTTATTAAGTCATATTTAATAGGTATGTTTGTATATAATTAAATTTATTTTTAATGTGAGTTTGATTTATAAGTGTAAAGTATGGAATCTTCAGATGAAGATGTTTTTAATTTATATAATGAGGTTATAGAAAATGTTCATTTTCCAAGACAACTACGGGAAAGATATGAACTTTTTTTTAAATATAGCGATAGAGAATTTGAGATGAGGTTTAGATTGAGTAAACGTTCTTGTGTTTATTTAATAGGATTGTTAAATGATTATCTAGTACATTTCACATTGAGGAATGCGCCGGTTTCACCAATGAACCAATTGTTATTGACATTAAGATTTTTTGCAACTGGCACATTCCAAATAGTAATAGGGGATCTAATAGGTGTCAACAAATCTACTGTATGCAGAATTGTTC
>CABFVZ010000291.1:378808-497772 GCA_902151445.1 Timema monikensis | reverse complement strand
ACTATAAAGTGTTTCATAAAATAAACAATTTACCTTGTCATCAGCTGTTGCTTTTTTAACTCTCCTCTTGTAGTTTTCATAATATATTTTTAATTGTTCTGAGGATCTCTGAACAGATGTAGTGTTTTTATTAAAATCGTCGGCTAAACTTTTCCAGGCCGCCTCTTTCTGTTTACTTGTCACAGCATCAGTTTTTTTATTTTCAATTATCGACACGTATTCTTCCAACAAATACAATAACAGAACACGCTCATTTGAAGTAAAGTTGGGACTTCTGGATTTCTTTTCACTCATTATGTTATGTTTAAATGATATATAATATACTTTAAAAGCTGATTTTATAACCTAACTATAATAATACAATTAATACACACGTCTCTTAATAATTTCAAACAAATTTACGTGTATTAATTAAACAAAAACAAATAAAGAAAAAAAAGATACTCACAAAGCTAATCTGGTGTATACATTTAGGCTATGTTACAACAGTCAGCTGTTCAAAAATAGAACTTTTTACAGCGTTGCCATGCTAGTTTTATTTGATTCCCCGGTCAAATCTGTGGTCAGGTGATCGGAGTTTTTGATCTCTAGTTAACTTTGTTGCAACCCAGATTTTTATTGATCTATGATCAAGCTAATTGACAATCCGGTGATTGAAGAATCAATATGATGTTTGTGCAACCGGCCCATAATCTTATAGTTTTTCATTATTTAAAGTCATTGTTGGAATGTTAGAGTCATCCAAATTTATTACTTTTACTTTTCATTTTAAGCATCGTGCAACGTAGTAATATCTGAACCCGGAAGCTGGGAGACGCACCTGTTGCTTACACGTGTGGTCTTTCGGGGGAGGGGGAGGTTTTGGCGCGGACTCCTGGCCAACCAGTGCATTCGCTTGAGCGTCTGGGTTTTGCATTATATGGAAGGGAAGCGTCAGACACGGGACAGACGCGATCGGGAGACAGGACTGTTAACACTTAAATAGAGTGGACCTGTAACAACTACCTACCATTTCAACCTGTAGAGATGGGGGAGAGGAGATTTGGCCCTGGTGGCTAAAAAGTGGTTATTATCAATGAAACTAACTCGTTCATCTAAATTAATTAGCCGTATTATCATGTAAATTTTTTGTTAAATTAAAACTTCAAATACTACACTACCTCATATGTTTTTAATCGGCTGTGTACCTCTACCCCCTCCATTATACTAATAACCCCGAGATGCTCTACCTAAACAACTGACTGCCGTGGACGACACCGTAAGAAGAAGAGGATGAGAAGTGACTGGGTACAATAGCAAGTACTAGCAGTGTGACACTACACATGCACTCACTGTAAGATAGTGATCCTCGACCTTTCATCTTGTGAGTGATTCAGAGCAAGTACTAGCAGTGTCACACTACAACATGCACTCACTGGAAGATAGGGATCCTCGACCTTTCATCTTGGAGTGACTCACAGCAAGCGATCAATGTTAGAAGGACATCCCAAAAGTGAGGACCAAGTTTTAGTATAAAGGATTTTTTCAAAGGAGATACTCAACCCTGCCTCGACACATTATGTCGGAATAGCAAATACTAAGGTAACCATATACGAGTAAGTTCAATAAACAATGCATTTTTATCCTTCACCTACCTTTTTTATGAATGCGTAAAATTGGATTTAAATTCTACATTATTGGTTATAGAACTTCAAATTATGTGTATAACTACATGTTAAATTACCTGGTACTCTAAGAAATAATAATTTTGGAACATATTAAATACACATATCTGGATTTTTAATACACTAACTTATGTGGCAGCGATGTTAGTAAAGATCTAAGGGACAGTTGGCATCGAAACCTAACTAAAGTTATCTCTTTGCGTTCTTCTTCTTATTATTATTATTAGCACCGCGTCTTACTACCCGTTCGGGTTATACGCACTTACGCTAATGTGTAATGATAGGGTGATTGTGAGATGAAATGAAGGACCTACAGTTTAACGTGGAATCCGAACCACGATGGAGACCTGGCATTCCTCACATTCACAAGATGTCTTGTCAGAGGTGAAGGAAGGGTTTGGTAATCAGATAAATCTGTGCCGGGACCGAGGATTGAACCCCGGCCGCCAGCATAGAAGTCTGACACCTTACCCCTAGACCACCAGGTCACCTTTGCGTTCTTATTAAACTGACTTCCATGAAACTGATATTTGTAAGAGTAATAGTATTTTCAATATTTACTTTAAGTTCAGTAGTAGGTTAAGCCACTGTCGATGGCCTGAATATTTCTTTCATGGGGCTTACCTCCCGGTATAAGTTAATCTATTGTTATTTGGAACCCCATACTTAGTTCACCTTGTTCCAAGTAATGGCTACAACGAGAAAAAATAGTTTCCAACTATTTTTATTATGCCACGGATCTATCCCTTTGATCACGTAGACACGCTGAAAAGTTTCATATCCCTACAAACAGGCTATACCATCTACGTATGTGAAGCACATGTCAAGGACAAATATAGGTGGACAACCTTAAACAAGATGAGACCTTAACAATGGTCTCTTTTGTTGAGTATAATAATATATTGTAGATGGGAAACCATACTACAGGTTGACCAAAAATTAAATATAATACCCAAGTCAAATCAGTCAAACAACACAATAGTCCCAGTCAATAAACCTAAACTCATTTGGCCTAAAGTGTATGCCAAATGACTTGAGGTCAACTGACTTTTAGATCAACTGACTTTATACCAACTGACTTTAGGCTAACTGACTTCTAGGCTAACCTGCTTTTGATCTAAATTTTTTGGTCAAATTACTTTAGGCCAACAAACTTTAGGCCAACAAACTTAAAGATAAATAAGTCATACACCAAATGAACTTTAGGCCAACTGAATTTAGATCAACTGACTTTTAAGGCCAAATAACGTAGGCCGAATGACTTATAGACCAAATTACCTCTAGTCCAACTGACTTTAGGCCTATTTCAAGTAGTAGCCACAGCATGTATATGTATTAATTACTACCAAAGCAAAAAGAGATCATATTATCCCCAATGGTTGATGACAAGATTATACTAAAGTATAAATGCAAACGGTGGGTCGAGCTTGTTGACACATTCCTGTCTATCACAGCCCCAATCTCCTCCCACGCATCCTGTTTTTCTATTTTACTGTCGTGATCTGAATCCTTAGGATTCCAGATTACCTCGTGTGGCTTACAGAGTCTATGGGCTTCATTTTGACTTATTTCTATCACTACATTATTCTACAATATGCTAAAATAAAATAGATTATTGTTAACTTTACATATAAGTAAATGCACTCGCCAAAAGATATATATATATATAGATAGGCCTATTTCAGGGATCAGCAATCTTTTTGGGCCAGATCAACTTTTACATTTATCAAAGGTCCCGCGATCACCCTTCGTTTCTCCACTATACTTTTATTTTATTTTTTCTATATATATCCTGTATTTATTCCTTAAATTAAATATTATGTCTCTGCCTTTATAGAAATTATATAAAATTTAAATAAAATGCACACTTAGTTTATAAGTTACACTATGGCCCTATCTTATAAGCTATACCATAGAGGAATAATGTAAGGTAAGTTTGTCTTTTTCTTGATGATGTAGTTGTATTATGTGATCGACTGAAAATTGTTGCTAGATCGACCGGTCGATCGCGATCCACCTATTGCCGACCCCTGGCCTACTTTAAGAACATTTTTTTGACGACGAGGCAGGCAAAAACCAACAACTAGTGGATCGGGGTCAAATAGAACAACAACAAAATGTTGTTAGATTGCTATGTTCGGAAAACAATCCACACTTGTCGCGAACATGTTCGTGTTCGTTGCTCTGATCTAGTCTGAACGCAGCTTCAGACTACTACTGGCTTAACATAACTCATCATCTCATGACGGTTACTAACTCTACATTACTATTCACCACGTGCAGCGACTAGGACTACTACTGGCTCTCTACATGACTCGTCACCGCATGAAGCGTCAATGGCACCTTAAAGTGTATGGGTCTACATTGACTAGGGTTATTTTATCAACCGTGGAAATTACATTTATATGACAAGGCTTAATTCATTTAATATACCTTTTAATTCGAAGAAAATAAACTAATATAATTGTCAACTTTTCAAATATAATCAAATACTTAATTTTCCTAATAAACAACTATTTAAATTTAGCGATATAAACAGATAAGGAGCTCTAATTGAAAATGTATCTGTGATTCAAACAAAGCTATATACCTTAATATAAATATAGAGTTTTCTCAAATAAAAATTACCCATAGAACAGATATAGGATTTTTACGAGAATAGTAGCCATATGTGAATGTCTCACCATTAATAATGAATAGAGTTTAAGGCAAATATTTGTTCAATTATTCACAAAAACAACAGAACAAACTCCTGTCAAGATATTTAACTTCTGTCTAAAAATCTTTTGAAAATGTTAGAGAAAAGCTATTTAATATGATATTTGTCTTTGGTAAATATTAAATATTTAGTTCGAGCCCAAAACAAACAAGATATTTAGGTTTCTCTAGTTACTTTGTTGGTCTACATGTTAAAGACAATAATTAATATTTAAAATGATTAAAAACTATTAAATTCAGAATATTTAATTATAGTCTGCAATTAGTATAAAGCTGACAAAATAGGTAAGTTTCTGATTTATTGTATGTGTAGGTAGTTCTTCTCTATTTCAATAGAATTATTAAAATAATTGGTTATTTGTTTTCAAAAAATAATTTTATTTAAAACCACAATAACGTGATAAAGTAACGGATTTTGAGTAGCGTGTTGAAAATATTAAGTGATTTTCAAACTTAATTTGAGAATAAAATGTGTTATACTTACTTATAAATTTTATTTCATTTACTGTTAGATTAAAAATAACTTTACTATCATATAAGCCTTCGAAATAAACATTCAAAATATTTTTAAATTTGTTATCTCTCAACAATGAGGGTAATTACCTTGTGTTGGTGTGTTCTCTTTTGGTGTAATTTGGGGGATTCTATAAAAAATAATGCACTATTTCTCATGCGCGAATTTTTGAACAAAACAAAGTTGTCTTCGGTCAACATGTTTATTTGTTCAAATAAAGGTAGTCTAATTTTTACTATATTTTTAATTTATTTAGTCAATTCAAATTTAAAATACTTTAAAAGTTAATTATTTACAATAATGTGAATTTAAATTTACATAAATATATTTATGTAAGGGCCTATAGTATCTAATATGTAGATATACACATACATGTTTATATGTATGTTCACATATGTATATATGCCTAATATATATGTACTTTAAGTATCTTTGTAAATATATGTGTGTATGCTCTCTCTCTTTCTATATACTATATCTATTTACTTGTTTATATATATATATAAACATATATATGTTTATATATGTATATATATACACACAAGGAAAATAGCTATAATACAAATGTAGGCCTATCTATAATAATGGTAACCCTTAAAAAGTTTATTTACTAGAATAAAATTGTTAAAAAACCACCCACTATTTCAGACGTGTTGGGAGCTAGCAAGTTTTTGTCAGCCCATGGAATTAAATTCACTATTAATTTACTAGACAATTCTCCTGAGTTGTATAAGCTGTTGTCCATTTACACTTGCGGAGTAGCGGTGGTCGTGGAATTACGTTGTGCTGAGTCTCACCATATAATTAAACAGGTAGAAAACTTTTAAAACATGATCATTATTATTTAAGTTTGTTGATTATTTTATTAGTTTCGATCATTATTATGTTATCACATAATTAAACAAACCATTAGTAAACGTTTTCCTTTTCCTCATGCCAGAGAGGAAGAAGAAGAAAAAAATAGCCATCTGCAAAACTGGCTGCTACTAGAAGACAATGACTCATGTTTCATACAACAAACATTATGGCAGTAAATAGGTCCAAACTTGTACTGCTACATAGGAAAGGCAGGAATTATTGAGCATTCTGCATCACTATCTTCTAAAAAAAACTCTAGTTCCAATCTACAGTAGTCCCGTGGCTTCTTCGATGCTGACTAACAGATTAAAGCTGACTTCCGACAGTCAACATTTAGGTATATACATAAAGTTTGACTGTCAGAAGTGACCGCTTCTAAACACATGTTTTTGCAGATCATATGGTTTGGCGTAGGGATACATAATTTGGTCTGGTAACTTTTCAAAGCAGTCAGTTGTGCGCTGTCAATAATCACCAAAGAAGCCATGGGGCTACTGTAGTATTTTTACGAGAGCTTCCTCTTAAGGGTGTTACATGGGGAGCACTGAGAATCGTTGCAAAAGTTTAGAAATCCTAGATTTTTTATGAAGTAGTTTGATATTTTAAAATTCTGTCTTCACCAAAATGTATGTCAACGTTCTTACTAGCTAAAAAGTTTAAATTTTAAACTTAAGGTATTTAAAAAAATTGGTGACAGTTTACATAAAACCCTATTAAAAGCCGTAATACATAATCTTAAAATGTTCTGTTGTGACCCTATCAAAACATAACTTTATTTGATAGAGGAAGGCTAGATTCAGGGTTCTATTGTTTTGCTTTAATCTCAGATGTACACATTTTGGAATAGAGCATCGTTACTAAATGAAATTCTCAAAATTAAATATTTTAATTGGTTATGACTTGCTGATAATCTTTACTTATATTTTGTTGAAAACAAAATTTAAAAATGTTAAACAACTTCTTAAATATTTTAATGTCTGTGACAAGTCAGAAAACCGAAGGTTAGTTTGATATGATTTCTATCCATTCAGTGCTAAATATGCAACCAGCCCTTCGACTGGTCAGTGCTGCCTGCACCATCTCTTAGAAACACCATGTACCTGTATTAGGGGAGTTCAGAAAGCATGGTGGGTTCCAGTTGCCTTCGTCACTTAACTTCTATGAGCGTGAATGAAAGGGCCTACCAATTTGGTCGGGAGAGATATTTTCACATACCTTCCAGGGTTAGTTTACATGCCACAATTGTCATGGGACCAATGGTTACAAACGATAGTGCGTAAAAATGGTTTAGCTTTCTTCATCCTGAGAGCTTGTCTACTATAAACTAATTACCAATAAAAACTGTATGATATTAGTCTTAGATGACCAAAGCTATGATGGGCAGCTGAGGTTAAAGCTGAAAGTCCCAATTGTTAAAAAGTTAGTGAGAAAATGGACTATTAGAAAGGGGAATGTGAGAGGAGGGTGTGGTAAAGAGAATGAACTGTTTGAAGTTCTTATTGGAAGAAAAATTAAATTCTGTGTGTATGTGAAACCAATCTTAAAGGGAAAGATGTTTTAATGATAATTGATGGTAGCCGGGCACTGGGTCTAGGTGTGGATGAATGGGTAAGAGCAAGTCTGGAAGTAGTATTTAATTCTTAGCCCAACAGCTAAACTGTTTGTGAGTAGATGTGAGTTGGTTTCATCTAGACTTCTATGGGTACGTATGAAAATAGGCAATCTTAGAATTATGTTATCTCAGTAGTTGAATTAGGTAAGAATTTTGTGCAGATGCAGTACAATAGTACTAAGCAAGTAAGATTGAAATGGTAAAAATGGCAAGATAAAATTGTGAAAGCGCAATATGAACGAGTGATGTGTAAAAAATTAACTTTACAAGAGCATGAATGGAATGTCGAAATAAATGCTAATAATATAGAATGTGCTTGGAACAGAATAAAAGCGACTGTAGTTGAGTACACGAAAGGTGTTTGTGGATTTTTGGTTGTGGTAAAGTAAACTTAAAAAGAGACGCGTGGTAGAATGAACATAATCTGCGAGAGAAAAGAAAGAAGCATACAAACAAATTATTGCTGTGAAGAGTGAAACAGAACTTAGGAGGTTGTGGAACGTATACAAAGATAAAAAAAAATGAATGCAAAGAAAGTTGTAAAGGAGAATACGTTGCAAATGGTTTAAAAATAAGTAGAAAGCATGCAGAATGGTCTTGAAGGAAATAATAAGATGTACTGGAAGTGGGTAAAGACAAAGAAACAAGGCGTGCTTGGAAATACCCATAGCAGTCAAAATGAACTTGGTGAGAGGATCTGGGATGAAAACAGTATAAGATAGTGGTGAAGGGAATATTTTGAGCAATTGTATGGTGAAAACGTAGAGAAAGTAACATAATTTAGGGAAAATGTTTTGATGAGGGAAAGTATTAACAAGGCTGTTTTATTAAAAAGCTATGAAAGTGTTAAGGAATGGCAAAGCACCTGGCGTAGATGAGATCAACATTGAAATACTTAAGTTTGGGGGCATGGTACTACTTGCCAGATTGTGTCAAATGTTCAATGTGTGTGCTGAGATCTAGAATGTTCCTAATGGATGAAAGGATGCTGTTATTTTAAAAAGACAAAGGCAGTAAAAGTGAATGTAAGACTTATAGGGTAATTAGTTTGTTGAGTATTCCAGGCAAAATATTTGGCAGGGTTTTAATTAAGAGGGTGCGTGAAAAAACTGTGACAATACTTGGGGTGTGCAATGTGGTTTCATGCCAGATAAAGGTTGCATGAACCAGATATTTGCATTGCAACAACTGATTGAGAAATGTATGGCAGTAAGAAAGAAAGTTTACTGTACAGTTGTTGATCTGGAGAAAGTGTGCAATCAGTTAAATAGGAGTATTCAATGAACTGTTCTGAGAGTGTATGGTGTGGATGCAACTATGGTGGTATAGTAAGAAAGTAAAGCGTGCGTTAGGGTGGATAGAGTTTTGTTCGCATGGTATGACATTGAACAGGGTTCTAGACAAGGTTGTGTTATGCCTTCATGGCTGTCTAATGTATCTATTGATAAGTATATGACGGATAATTATAAGGACGTGGTTGGTGTGCAAATGGATGAATGTTAGAGTGGTGATATATGCAAATTATATCGTATTAATGGCTGTGAATGAACGGGACTTACAGAACGCATTAAATCGTTTATATATATATGGGCAGAATACATCTTCGTATAAATTTCTCTAAAACTAAAGTAATAGATTTGATAAGGACGGATTAGGAAATGATTGTCAGCTTTGTATAATTTTAAAGCTGTTAGAACAAGTTAATGGTATTGCTCATCTGAGCAGAATTTTCTGGAACAATAGTTGGATAGATGGTGAAATCTACAGGTGAGTGGATGCATTTCGGAGAGTAGTTGGATGTACGTAAACTATTGCCAATAATGAAATATTATCGAAAGAGACAACAATGATAGTATATAAAAGTGTGTTACATCAACACTGTTTTATGAACATGAAGCGTTGGTTTGTCAGGAGAAGCAAAAGATCAGGGTGAATGTGGATGGAATGAAATATCTAGAAAATATGAGAATGTGGAAAAATTCGTATGGACAGAGTCAGTAATGATTGGGTGCTAAAGGAGTGCTTTTTGAAAGGGATTCCAACACATAAATGTGAAAGAAACGTCTTCAACTCTAAACACTACCCACTCCGGTTGTAAAATCGTTTTACTTGAACTTGCAGTAGAATATATAGATTATCCTGGATAACTGGCTGCTGATATAAAAAGATAAATTCACTATAGACAATAAACACTATGCAAAAAAATATTTAACTTTGTATTGGTCCTCGGGCTAGTAAAGAGGATATGTTGAGCAGTATAGGCCTAATTCATTGATGCTGAAAGCATAAATAATATAGCACCAACATTTTTCTGTTCATCAGGCTAGCAAGAATTATCTATAGGTAAGTCTTTATCACTGGCTTTTGCTAGGGGACGATAGTGTCACTTTAAAAACACTATGAAGCAAGAATAAGCTAATGATCAGTTTTCATCACTGGCTGCTTCAAAGAGAGGATAAATCAACTTTAGACAGTACACATTAAGGTAATAAATACCTCAAAGCCAGTGAATCAAGGTCGAGTGTCTTCTGCAGCACAGTCTGCTGTTAGGAAAGGATAATTAATCTTTTGGCAATATACATTATGTCAGTAAATAACTCTAACCTTGTACTGTTCTTTAGGCTAGTGAGCAGAAGTTGTTGAGCAGTCTGCATCATTGGCTACTTCTAGGAGATGTTAACTCTACTATTGACGAAAACATCAACATCCCTCTAAACAGTCACGTGGTTCTAGCCACTGAACTGAAGGATGACTCTAGTGCGGATATTGTCCTTCGAGACGTTTACAAGCTGTCTACATCCTGGAGTCTCACCTATACTCCTGCCAGGGTGTGGCTACCAGGACAACCATTTCCTCCATCGCCTTCAAGGGATGACTTTCAAGGACTCGTACTCAGAGCCGCGATTGTGGTGAAACACTAAATTTACAATTTAAATTAACTCCTATATAGCCGTAACAAATTATTATTGTTGTTGTGTTGTTTATTTTAAATTAATTTAAGCTATACTGAGTCAAGAAACAACATCAAACCAATAATAAAATTGATTTAATGTATTCCTTCTAGACCAATTTGCCATTTATAAAAAGGGTTATTATTATCATCAAGTCATATTCTTTCTATAATTATATACGAAAAGGATTAAGATATTTTTTAATGTACTATTAACTAAATGTTTGGGTGTACATAAAGTGCTGAACCAGGCTAGTTATTTTAGTAGCCAACTACAGATTGGTTAATGGTTATTAGTGTTGGTTGATTTTTGAAATACATTTAAAAAAATAGTTGGCTAGTAAGTCTTCTCAGAGTTTCGTTACTATTTAAGTTCAGTTGGTATTATGTCCTTGTTTGAAACTTTACAACCTAAATATGTATCCAAATAAGACAAGATTAATTCTTTATTCAAGGTGATGGAGGATTCGTGGGAGAGCCATGATGATCTGCGATATAAACATTTAAATACTTGGAGTAAATTAACTTATGGGCCGATGAAGAATGTAGCCAAGATGCTCAACTTCAGGTGAAATAATATAGCGATAGTAACATATGGTTAAATACAATGAATGAGCTACTATATTAATTATGATTTTAAAATTCATTAAAGATGGACCGACAGTATATCGGCATTCTTACAAATCCCACTGACCTTTCTGACTCCTTTTAATGCAATTCATTCTTGAGTCATATCTAATAAAATATTAATGACCAAATTAAATATAAACTTATGTTGGAAATATTCTGTTTTCAGCTAGAAAGTTTTGTTAGTTAGTAAAACATACACAAATCTGTTGATTTTTATAGTAGAAAATGAAGAAATTAGTGATCACCCAGTAATAATAGTTACTGATTTAGAATAGCAGTCAACTAAATTTCACTTATATTTTTGATGATTTCAATAATAGAATTTCTTAAAATACCTACATTGAAAAGAAAACAGGTGTGAGTTTTATAAATTATAGAAGGTATTAAATTCTATCAAAAATGATAAAATAAAATATTTTGAACGTTTCTTCTGGGATGAATAAAAAAATTAATATATATAAATTTAATCGCTGCGTCTTACTATGTGATCAGGCTGTACGCACTTACGATGATTACTAAGGAAATGGGGAGGTGGAGGGGGAAAGCAAAAGTTTGAATCAAATTGAGCTAGTGCTTTCATTTGTTAGACAATCATGGTAACTTTATAACAAACTTTAGATTATGGTTAAAAGAGATGTTTCACATTTAAAATAATTTAAAAAAATGTATTTGTTGAGTTTTATGGAGTATGAGATATAAATGTCACTGATCTGAGAAATGCGTGTAGTGTGAATTTCTTCCTTTTTCCCCTGTACCCTTCATATGATAACTAATATAATAGGGTAGGGTTGAGAAAGGAAACATTTTAGAGGTAATCTTCCCGCATTTGCGTATAGAGATAGTGGGAAGCCATATAGATCAGTGGACCTGACCGGGATTCTAACCCTGATCTCCCCGTCATCAGCAGGCCAGTTTAACACGAGAGTGATGCCTTGATTAGACCATTCAGCCACTGAATATGTTATCAATAAATTTAGTTTAAATAAACAAATGTGTTTAGTGAGTTATTATTGTTTTATTAAATATTTAAGAAGTATAAATAATTAGTTTTTATGCCTGTCTCAGACGGTCTGGTTATGTCAGTCTTACCCAACCTAACAAAACCTGGCCTCCAATAGTATATGCATGAAAAGTTAAGTTTAGTTAGGTTGGACCAGCTTGTAAAAAAAGTATATTTCTGTTAGCTAAGTGGTTAAAGTGAAAATTAGCTCAATTCATTTTATTTTTACTAAATACCTTACTAAAGGTATTTATACGAGTATACTATGATTTTTATGATTTCTGTAGTGTTTTTCGGTATCAGAGTCCCCTGATTTGATCATTAACCTACTTTAACCCTAATCTAAAACTAATCAACTGGATTCACTATTAGTAGGAAATATCTGTAAAATGCGTTATCAAGCCACATCTTAATAAAGGTTTATTATTTTAAAGAATTTGTAATAAAATCATAAATTGATTATCTAAGCTAATCAATACTGGTGTGCTTTTTCTGGTAGCCTTAGAACATGCTGCCACTGAAGCATGTTGCATTAATTTGATATTTAAATCAATATTAGAAGTATATTTTATATCATTGTTGTTATTCAAAATATTTGTAAATAGCTGTTAATTTTTTTTACAAATAAGTGGAATCAAAATATTGTAAAGATGAGTGTACTGAAGCATTAATCTTAGGCTATGGCCTATAATGTCTGCTTGTTCATAGCTACATAACTCATTATATAACAAAATTGTGATGGCATATTAAAAACAGCAGACAACCTTTAAATATCGACCATTCTACCCATATTCCACACACACCATTACATTTTGTTGCTATAGCATGACTGAGACAGAAACGGAATCTTGGGGTTTTCTAAACCCTGACAGCTCATTCTCTGGGATGGTTGGTCTTCTGCAGAGAAATGAATGTGACATCGGTGCCGTCCAGTGCGCCATAACGCCTGGGAGGCGTGTTGCTGTCGAATTCGCAGCAGAGATGGTCCCTTTTAGGTGAGGGTATTAAGCAAATTGTACTCGTGCGTACGCTTCACGACAGCAGGCACACTCTAGCACGCCACGGGCGGAGACCGGCAGGCGATGTAGCACACACACACACATACACACTTGAACAGCAGTGGTGTGCTTGGTACCATTCTCAGGTTTACGTTTTGAGTTCTATTAGCTGTGTTTTTTGTTTAAATATTTGTCTGTTTCATATGTTGGAGTATTCTTGACCTTTTATTCTCCATAAGCAGTAAGGACTCTGATAGTCCTCAATAAATGTTGACAAAAAGTGTGCCGAGAAAAATGATGCTGATTCACCTATCACAATTAACACTACTTGAAGAACAAACAGCTATAACTACTTACAACACTTATACCAAGGCCGTAGTTGGGGGGGGGGTTCAACACCCCCCCTGAAATGTAATGAACAAAATATATATAGCTTTATTTATGGTTCAAACAATATCAAACTTATTGCACATACACAAATTAGGAGGTGGTGTTACCATAAAAAGCACTTCAGAGAGCTTCTGGTCAACCCTACTCTATAGAGAAGGCGTTGTAAGACATAGAATAGAAAAAGTAGATCACTAGAGCTCTTTATTTGGCCCACACCCAAATATGTAAAACCCAAGTACCCAAACATAGCAGTAAATTAAAGTATTCAATTATTCAAGTTAAGGAATTTAGGGTTTGCTTTATGTAAATTCATAACAAAGGACATGAAATTGACAATGGCCTTAAGGCCATTTTATTAACAGAGTTAAGGAATGATCAAAACGTTAACAATAATAATTTTATTGGTTGCGGACAATGCTCAATAGCCAATAGCAAATAATCCAATAATATTTATCGGGAAGCGAATAAATGTACTTATGTAAAAAAAAAATATTATAAAGTCACAGAGTATTAAATGAGAACATTCATAATAAGTTAACAGAACAAAAAAGTAAACAAAGGTACTTATTGCGAACAATAATCAAAACTATATGAAAGCTGGAATACACCCTATCGTCAAATCAACATGGCTAAGCAATTCTAAAGATACCTATAAGTATCTGAATTAAGCTTGTTAAAAAGTCTACACATATCATATCTCATAACTTATACATATCAATTAATAAATTTCTGCTCATAACCATACCCCTGGCTACAATATTGACAAGTAAGGTCACTATTCTCATATAACAACCCATGAGGCTGGGGTAGCCTACACACCAAAAGCTTAATATCTTACTAACTTATTTACTTAGTCCATAATAAAATTCGAACATATTAAAATAATTTTCAAATTTCCCATTCGCGTAGAAATTGAAAATATGATACCACACCATATTCGTTTCATCTAGACACACTACAATTGTAAGAATATAGCCAAACAAAATATAGCGCAAGATAGAGCACAAAGATTAATTTACTCAATTTGATTTGAGAATAATATAACCTAACCAGCACTAAAATACACAAGACCAAGACATGCCCAAAACAAAATCTAATTATCAGGGAAATTAATTTGATACAAAATTAATAAATAAATATGCCGAAGCATTATCAAATTGAATCCTTACATAGTAAGAAATAGTTTAGTTGTTCCTCAGTTTTCCAATAAAAAGAAATTTATAAGAAAACCTTTCCAAAATAATGCACACTTACATTTTGTAAGTTCCTATATTCTAATCGCATCAAAGAGTGATCGTTCCGGTCTGGGTATCAGCTTATATTTCATATAGAACAGTGGGGAAAAATGGTAGGGATGTATTCCATTGTCGATGAAGTCATCTTTGGCTAGTCAGGAAACGGTTCACGCATCGACGCCTGCGCACAACGATGAGATAAAGATTAAGAGGGGGTAGGGCGACACACGTGATAGCACTTGTTGCTAGTTTCTCCAAGCTTTGGCGCCTGCGCAGCATCCTCAACTCGGGGGTTAGCAAACGGGATCACATGTGATTCCGAGTCTTCTTTCTAGTTTTCTCGCCAACTTGAACGATGAACAGTGTTTGTTGTTGACTTGCGTTGAGGATCCATACCAGGTGCTGATTTCCCGGTAAAATGGGGCAAGTGTGTATACTTTTTTNGGGGATGTGCTCACCCCCCCACCCCCCTGAAATTATTGGTTGGCTACGGCCTTAAATTATACACAATACTTGACAAAAGATTAACGAATTTGGCATGGGGGAAAACTTGACTCCCAACCACCAACATACATTCACTCTGGCCCTTTTGCCTCCACTGATCCTATACACAGGACCAAATGCCAACCTTGCAATGCACGCCTGGAAAAAATATCAAACACCTCCTGATCACCGTGCATGGTAATGCACGTTATTCACCACACACGGATATTTCTACCATGCGTCGTACGTTCGTGCATTGCTGACGTGCAGGAAAGTAATGATCCAAGAAAAATAAAATTGTTTGGTTCTTAAAATAAGCTACGACTTTTACACAAAATGAGGTGGTATTAGAATCTGTGTTTTATGTTAAAGTTATAAAAATATAAGTATGTAATTGACTTCCCTAGCTACTCGGAATGTATTCCTATATATTCCATATTTCAGACCGAGGTTTATATTTCGACAGCCATCTCTGTCATCAGTAACTAACATTTACATCTTACCGTTCAGCGTAGCTGTGTGGTCAACGTATGCGCTTACAACGATTGTCCTCACCGTGTTCTTGTTCGCGACACAGAGGCTAGAAAGAAGAGCAAAAAAATGTCAGGCTACTGTTCCTCCTGAAAACTGGAGTGGGGCCCTACTCACTTCCTTGGGAATTATTTGTCAACAAGGTAGGATTGGAAGAAAGAGGAGAGGTTTCGTCGAAAGGTGCCAATGATTTGTATAGAATATTTACCCTATTTTCAATAAATACTGGTATTCATTAATGTTTTAGATATTATATTAGCTTCCTTGTAGTATTGTGGGAATTTAAGAGCTATTTACTGATAGTAATTTAATACTGTATTGCTTTAAGTATCTTTAGTGTAAGTTTAGTTAGATTTCTTTTAGCACTTATATTTATTGTATTATATAATTTTTACTTTGTTTTTGATATGTCTTAATAATATAAATTATTCCAGGTTGTCCAACCACCCCAGGAAATGTATCTTCAAGGATAATCTTCCTGTTTCTGTTTCTACTGTCCACATTCTTCTTTACGTCATACTCGGCGATTATAGTCTCTCTCCTCCAGACCCCCAGCTCAACCATAAACACACTTAATGCGCTCTTGAGGAGTCCATTGAAGATTGTCGTGAACGATATCAATTACAACTTCAACTATGACAACTACGTCAACGTAATTACCTAGATTTAGATATTATAAATACATACGTTATTGTGTAAACATACTGGGATTATTGAATACGCCATATTGTATTTTTCAAGTTGCAGATTTTTCTCATTAAGATGGCATAAGCCCCTCTATAGCTGTCATACCAAATTTAGGTCTTCTAAGATAGCGAGAAGTGGGAGAAAGAGACCTGGAAGGACAGGCAGACACCGCAGAGATTTTATATAATTATGTAGATTATATTAGTTGTGGTTTTTGTATATTGAATGTGTTTTTTATCACCGCATATTAATACCTGTTTATATTATACACATATATGACAATTATTCTAATGGGCTAGGGAGGAGGAAGAAAGCATTATAGAGGTAATATATCCACAGTTGCATGGAAGGGGATTGAGAAACCATTCAGGAAAAACCACCCCAACCGAGATTTGAACCCCAATCTCCCAATATTCAGTGGGTCAGTCTAACACAAGAGTGACTCTTTAGAGTGTAGACCATTCGGCCACTTAAGTATAGAAGAGTTAACTAGGTATATCAATTCACACACGCCAAATTTGTAAGAATTTTATTTCAGGAATCTGCATCCTCTCTGGTTAAGGAATTATTCCACGAAAGGATCCTTTCACAGCCCAAACAGGATGTTTACCTCACAATGGAGCATGGTGTGGAGCTGATAAGGACGGGAATGTTTGCATTCCACGTAGACATGGGCGCATACAAAATAATTGGTGATACCTGGCATGATTCAGAGAAGTGCAACCTCAAAGAGGTATTCATGTTTCCAGCATACAAAGGCGCCATCCCTGTTCAGAAAGGATCTCCGTACCGGGATCACATCTCTAGGAGGTAAGCTTTTTTCTCTCTCTTAATTGTTATGTGCACTTATTACTACAAAAAAAAGCCATTCACACAAATAATGCAACTCAGAGGTTATATTTTTAATATTAACCTCTACTTCAACTTGTCTCAACATAAATTAGAACTATTGGCAAAATCTTATCAAAGTTTACATTGTTTTTTAGGCTGCGTGGTATTCTTCCATATTTAATTTACTATATTTAATTATTTTAAATACATTGTTTTAACATGTAGGCCTTTATTATCCTAATAAACTCAGAACTAATGAGCTAATTGTGCAAGTATCCCGTAGTAGACTAATTCAAAACATGGACTGAGTTCTTGCCTCACATACACAGTAGTGAGGCATCAGGGTAAGCAGGATAAGCTCAGCAATCCTAAAAGGTTTTGAAAAAGGAGAGAAAACATCCCCTTCCATAAAACAGATGGAAAATCGAAATTTTAATGGTAATTTTTTTAAAGTATAGTGAAATTTAAGCAAGCGCGTGAAGCGAATGTGTCAGTTCCTTTAAATTTGACAAGATAAGCATAAATTATACCTATCCGTTTAATGCACCAAGAGAATCAAGCCTTCGGGGAGTTGTGGAGGATGATTGCGCAACTGTTCATCTCAGCAACTGAAGGCGACCAGTATAAGCCGGCTCTCCCCGACTCATGAGTGTCACATTCTGAACATATAATGTGGTTCAAAAGTTTATTTTGGTGTTGAATAGCTTAGTTTTGTGAATGTGACTTAAATTTTATTATTTTATTGAATTGTTTTAAATTTTGTATTATAATATATGTGAGTAATGTTTGAGGATTTAATATATGTACCGTAGGGATAAAATGGGATACGCTGTAGACATAAGCAATTACTCTTTCAAGTCAGTTGACTTTTTGTAAAATAATTCTACTGAGGCTTTGTCTTTTGAACGAAAAGTGTATTTAAAAGGGAACATAGCAAGACTAAGATTAAATATTTCACAGAAGGTATATAAAGAAATAAAAGTTATTATTATTATTATTATTATTATTATTATTATTATTATTATTAGTAGTAGTAGTAGTAGTAGTAGTAGTAGTAGTAATAGTAGTAGTAGTAGTAGTAGTAGTAGTAGTAGTAGTAGTAGTAGTAATAGTAGTCTGCCAATATTGTATTATATAACTCCATAAAAATCACATTTTTAGACCTCGTTAAGTGTGTTCCTTTATGAGTGTTTATGACTCAGCTTACTCAAAAGTTATCATCATGTTCCGCCACTATTCACACAGTCTGTATTAGAAATGACATAGCCTAGTGTATAGTTTGAAGACATTAGAATTAAATACTTACTTAGGGTAATTAAGTGCAAAAAATATTATTTGGTCCATAGGCGCTCGTACGGGATGGGCTGGGTGTGTTTAATATCTAGAAAGGTTTATTTTTGTTTTTAGTTAATCACATAATATGTTCTTAGTATTTTAATACAGATTGTGTATACCATATATTAAAGGCAGAATTGAGTAATACGGAATGTTCAGAATGTTACAGAAATTAATGAATATAAAGCCAGAATTCTTTCAGATAATGTAAAAAACAAACTAGGAAATACGTAAAAGGTACAGTATAATAATGACCCAAAAGCATCTCGACTCACTCATGATTTTGTACATTGGACAAAAGTTGGCTTTGTCCGTTTCTATGGCGATATAATTGAACATTTCTAGCACAGGAAGAGGAGGAAACCATAACATTATTTTTACTTTTTAATATCAAGAGAAAGTATTGTAAGCAGGAAAAAATCTATCTCGAGAATATGACAAATTTTTACGTTTTATGTGAGCAAGAACCCAAAAAGTGAATTTTACAATTATGTCTGTACCCATGTCGCCTGTCTGTCTGTTATTCAGTCTGTCCCTGACTATGTATTGTAATGTTACTGATTTGACTCTAAAGAATATGTGAAAGCATTGACAATAATATCGTCCTAATTTTATAAACATATCTTATTTAATTTAAATTATAATATATTACATGGCGCTTAAAGCACTTCTTCATCTAAGAAGGTACACGCTACTGTAAGTGACGTCAGAACGCATCACGTTAGTCAACTCAAGTTGCCAATATAAGATTTTTAAATAATAACTTCCTATTCTGGAAAGTTTGAATAGAGATTTTAAAAAGTAACTTGAGTCAGTTTTCGGCTCTCGAAGCTTCTAGTGACACCGAGATGTTTTTGTCTTGTATTTTAATTTTTTATAACACGACCTTCTCGAAGCTTCCATGAGCAATGGATATATACAAAGAATGGTGCAATGTAAGGGCACTGCTCACTACTCACTAGCACTAGGCGTCCAACCCTTGAACTACTCGGAACTTGAGCTCCTGTCCGCGATCTCTACAATCGTACAATAGGCCGCGCATATATTTCGTCGACGACATGATCTATTTTCTCTAGAAATAAACAGAGATTTAGAAATAAAAACATGTCAACATGAAAAGTGTGTATTAATTATACAATATTTCAATAACTCTTTAATTGGCGCTCGATCACGGGGCTATAAATACCAATTATCTCACCACATCAAAATACTGGACCGCTTTAATTAGTGCTCGACCACGGGGCAATTATCAGCTAATTAAACGGTATAACTTCAATCGACGCCCAACGCAACGAACCAGATCCATAATTCATCGATCGATGCGGAGAGAGACGTCCAAAACAACATAATTAGCGCCCAACGTAAGCAGTAATATTTCAATAACACTTCAATTGGCGCACAACGTAGGGACCTGTAAATCAAAAACACTACAGTATCCAAAACGGTTTGATGAATTTTGTTCAGACATGATATTTATATATAATAGAGCAATAGAACAAAACTTCTTTTTTACCTTAGCCCTTCAGTTAAGGATAGTTACTGATGAGTAATTTGTTTGAATCCCAAATTTTTCGAAAATAGCTTTAACTATTTTGTTTTGAATGTAATGCTAGGATTTGTTTGATATGGTAAAGAGCACAAAATAATTAGTTTTTGAACGAACATTTGTTGGAAGGTCGTTTACAAATTACTTATTTGCCAAAAATTTGAAATATTTTACAAATGACGAAGGATTTGGTTTCAAACGGGTATCTTGGGAGGGTTTAGCATAAAAAAATAGCACCGTATATTGGTTTTTGGGGTTTAACTCATATATGAGTAATTTACTGATGACTGATTTTCAAAAATTATAAATATTTAAAAAATGGCTGTAACGATTTGGTTCTAATGGGTATCTTGGGAATGTTTGACACAAATGACTGATTTTTCAAAAACTAGAAATATATAAAAAAAATTGCTTTAACAATTTGATTCTAAATGAGTAGGGCTTCTATTGGGAGTGTTTGACTTGACAAAAAGCCCTGTATACTTTTATAAAGAGTCGTTTACTGACGAGTGGTTTTTGAAAATACAAATTAATTTGAAAATTGTTATATCGATTTTGCTTAAAATGTATATCGGGGGGAGTGTTTGATATGAACATGGCAAGTAAAGTTGTATACATTTTTGGGGGAGGGAGTGGAGAATTCGGTTTGGGTAGCTGTTTTATTTTAATTTTAATATTTAATAAAATGGCATTAGCGATTTGGTTCAAAGTATCGGGAGACTTATTATATATCAATGTTAATATAGGTATCTTCAACTATCTTAAACTAGCCCCCTTCCCCGTAAAAAAATATTGTAAAGAATCCAGTAAAACAAAGCTTCAAATCATCCATCGTGTCAATATAAAAACAAAACTTTTTTACTTATTTTTTTGAAAATACAGTCCTACAATCACTGTATAGCCCCCTCCCTCCTATTTTCATCTCATTCCTCTATAATTTTGTTTGCTCTAGGCACGAAAGGAATTGTGTATACACCAATCAAACAAATTATTAAAATCAAATTATTTTTTCAGCTTCCTCCACTTTCATTTACTCCCCTCATTTTCCCAAATTTTATTTTAATCTTTTGTTCTTTTTGCGTTCCTCGTCACTACATATATTTCTCTTTCCTCACCCCTACCCCCCACCCTCTTCACCAACAACACTTTCACTTCAACAACATTTTTTCCAACGACTATATAATATACTATCAACATTTTTATGAGGAATAAATTAAATTTTCAAAATAAAATATAGCCTATGTTACTCGCTGATAATGTAGATTTATATAGGTGAAAGACTTTTTAAAATAGGTCCAGTAGTTTTTGAGTTTAACCATTACAAAGAAAAAAACAAAAAAATCAAATCTTTCCTCTTTATAATATTAGTATGGATAAGTTAATTTAAGGGTAGTTTAATTATATACAATTATTATATATAAAATTATAATGTTGTGGTAATTGACCCTAAATATGACGTTCAAAATGAAAATATGAAAACTGTTCTTCATGCTATATAAAAATACGTTTTTATTTTTACAAATAAATAATTTTAGGGTAGCCCATACATAATATATAATATTATGGATAAGTTAATTTAAGGGTAGTTTAGTTATATACAATTATTATATAGAAAATTTTAATGTTGTGGTAATTGACCCTGAATATGGCGTTCAAAATGAAAATATGAAAACTGTTCTTCATGATATATAAAAATACGTTTTTATTTTTACAAATAAATAATTTTAGGGTAGCCCTTACATAATATATTTTTGAAAATGTGAACTTTGTTAAATGAATAATTTGTCTTGAAATTTATTTATAAAGAGTGTTTATTGTGATTAACAAGATGATGTGCTTGTTTTTATGAGTAAAACTTATTTAAGGGTAGTTCACTAGAAACTTTTTCTTAAAATTTTCTTAGGAGCTATAATACACAATATGAGAAAGTTTGTGTGATTTTGTCGTTCCATTTATTTTTAAACTTTGATTAGTTCACTCAGTATCTCATTTTTTAAGTTTGTATTCTCAAGTATACATTAGCTGTTGTTTGAGGTCATTCGACCATGAAAAATTATTGCACGGTCTTAAAAAGTGAATACTTAGAAGCCAAAAATAGTGAGCTTTGTATCGTATTTTATTATTATTATTATTATTGTTATTATTACTATTATGTAAAAATATTATCTTTTTAATATGTTTTATAGAATTTATTTTTATCTTCATGTGGTGGTACAAATACTAAACTTAGGCTTTGTGTGAGTTAGGAGTCAGTTTTCAAATTGAATGCACTAGAAATAGGCCTTTATTTAAACTTATCTCTTACATTTCTGCATGTCATGCAACCCCGGTTTGGTTTGAGCTATGCGCGTGGGCTTAAAATTAATGTAATCATCCATATTAAGACAACATGTAAAACCAATCGTTGCATCCATACAGTCAGGTAATTCTCCTTGGACAGCAATGAACACCTACGTCAGATATTTGGTATTTTAATATAGGTCTTAACTCTTTCTGTTTCTTTATAAAATTTTAAATATTTACTATTCAACAACAAAACAAATTTGAAGGCTTAATGAGGTTGCGGATGAACAGGAAAAGAAGGATGAGTGGGAATTGAAGATACCTTGTGGTCTTTATTAAACGAATTTGTGTCCTTCAATTAAATGTATCACCTCATAGATTTATTTTCTTTGCTATATTCTCGAATATCAAGCTGAAAGCTAGCCTTTAACCAAAATAAATTTTGAAATAAAATAATTTTACAAAGTTTTCTTAAAATTAATAAATTTGTTAAGGTCCAAATTATTTTTATTCACGTTATTTATAATAGTTTTTTTAGTTTGTTTGGTCGAGACCTAAAGGAATATGTTATTCCTACAATCCTTGGGAAAGTTTATTGCTCATGATAGTATTAATTAGAAGGATTATTGTATTTAATTGGCTAAACTATAAAGGCTACATTGAGTACAGTAAACAAACAGGTACTTGTAGGTTAAGGTAATAGTGATCGTAGGAATTAGTGCAATGGTTGTGTAGTGTCTAATCCTGAATCTACTTTCTATGCTTACATAATAGCTATCGGTGATCCTGGAGATGAGTTACTGTTTACATGTTAAATGTCCTAGAACAGCAGTTCTTAAACTTTGTTCAGATTGTACACCTTGGCCATGACTAAAAGTTTAATGTACCCCCAAGATAAAAAAAATTCCAAATGACAGATTTAAAAAAATATTTCCACATGTTAAATTATTGATCTATTTAATCTTTTGGGAAAAAATATCTGTGATCAAAATATTTCAAATGTGACAAAGCTATATAGAGAGAATCATGCTGTTATATAGCCTTAATATTATCTCTTATTAAGAATCGTTATGATTAGTTAAAAGAACATAATTTTACTGTAAAAAGTCAGTACGTCTTTATTCATTTTCTTCGCAAATTCTTTCAAAAATAAAGAAAAAAGTAAACCTTAACACAATATTTGTAAACCAAAATGTTTAATTGTAATTCTGAAGCTGATATGTTATGAATCTCAAAGTTTTTTTTAGTGAGAGAGGTATGGCTGCACGGCTTGGCACAGCTTTTTGGTGTCTGGTTGTCCAGTTGAAACTTTATAGTAGAGATCCGGCTCCAAATTTAACCTATTGCAGTACTTATTTTTTAGGTACACCATGGATAAAAAAAATTCTCACAGATATATGTTGTTGAGAAAGGTATCATAAACTGATAATGTAGATGGTGTCAAGTAGAGGGTTGAAACTTCTCAAAAATCGGGCCAAGCCGAGAGCAAATACAGGAAAAAGAGGAGTGAAAATAACCAGATAACTTCCAACAAATTACGGTTTTCCTGAGGTGCCTTGTTATTTTGCCAATTTTCCAGTGAGAGCTGCTTGCGTACCCTTTAAAAGGTGCCCACGTACCCCTGGGGATACGCGTACTCCAGTTTGAGAACCGCTGTCCTATAACACAGAAACGATCTACCAGTCCCCCGCCATCATGAGCTTTACTTATAGATTTGATAAATCCGCCAAATACAGAATGGGTTGTATAGTACAAAATAGGGTTAATTACTGTATCAGACTACAGTGACGACAAACAAATTTTTGCACCACGTTTAACTGTCAAGGTTATACGCTTATGTACCAATTATGCGAATGTGTTGGGGATAAAGAGGCTTAATTTAGAGGAAGTGTACCATAATTTGGGCGGAGGAAGAGTGGAAAACCATTTAGGTAAAACCAGACTAAATAACCAGACCAGGATTTTAAACCCAATCTCCCTCTCATCGGCAGTCTATTATATTGTGAGAGTGACGCCTTAAACCAGGAGTCACCAACCCTATGCACGCGGGCGCCATGGCACCCGCCAAGCCTTTTGTACCTACCCGCCACTTTTTGACCATAACTGAAAAGTTCTTGACTAATAGTTTCAATCTATCACTTTTCCAACAAAAATTAAGTTTGTGCTTATCTACAGGTATGCTGTTCACAAGAAGTTGGTGATTGAAAGCCCCCCTCTTTCCAATCCCTCCCTCTCGTTCCTCTTTCTTTGCAGGCTCATTTACAACGTGTACTTTTACTAGGAGCTACAATTCTAATAGTTTCAAGCTGAATGGTTTTGCTTTTTCTTAATATCAAAGATCTACACCCTTCCATCATTCTCTTCACACTCACTAATACCATACTAATACTTCCTTTGTAAATATCTTCACATGGGTCTACCCAGCTTTTTTGCCTTAATAAATACAGAATAAATATGGATTTTAAAAATGTACCTAACCATAAAAATTGTTGTGCGTAGTTAAATAATTCCTTGTGTCTTTATTTTGGTCTTGTTAAAACCGTAAATAGAGCAGTATTTTTTTAAATTTATTTTTTGTCAACTTGGAAAGGGTTCAACCCCCCATTTCCCCCATGGCTACGGCCTTGAGTATTACCCACAACCACATGTAACGTCACAATAGCTGTTGGAAACTTTTAACATGTCTCCTCGGTCCCGGCACAGATTTATCTGATTTCCAAACCCTTCCTTCACCTCTGACAAGACATCTTGTGAATGTGTGGACTGCCAGGCCGCCACCGTGGTTCGGATTCCACGTTAAACTGTAGGTCCTTCATTTCATCTCACAATCACCCTACCATTACACACTTTAACGTAAGTGCGTATAACCCGAACGGGTAGTAAGACGCGGTGCTAATAATAATAATTGAACATGTCAGTTGACCGGCCGTGGGTATAGCGTTGATGCTAACCTCTGAGCCTGGCGGGAGTTAGAAATTTCCTTAAAAAAGTAATTGGTGCCCGACGCACTACCGTTAGTTTTGAATGTGCTCTAAGGTACAAAAATGTTGGGGACCTCTGCCTTAGACCATGTGGCCACTGAAGCAGATGACAGCCAATAGATACAACTCAAGTTAATAGTATAAAACACTACATTAAATGTGTTACAGCCTATTCTACAGTAAAGTACACATCCCTACACTTTTTATAATAGTTGGTCGGTTAAACTTTTACATTACAATATTACAGTGAACAAGCTAATCTATTCTACACCACTCTTACAATGGACAAGGTATGTATGTATGTATGTATGTCTGTTTACCATGCATTACGGTGACTCTGTTCAGCAGGTAAAAACTACTATTATGTCACTTGCTTTGTTTCTCGATAACACGGCTAGACCTTTATGAACTTTGCTGTGACTTGATAATATATGCTTTATAACTATAGTTAGAGGTAACTTATTAACTATTGGATAGCAATCAATATAGGGAAATGAACATTTTCATTTTCATTAGTATTATTTTACGTCCTTAATTTATACATGGTTGATACGTGTGCCAAAGCTATTTTCGTATTTATCAATGCCTTTAAAAATAGATAATGTATTACGTATTATTCATAAGAATTAAATTCCAATAATTAATGTAGAGTTCAAAACCAGTGTTTCTTAGAATATTTATTATTCAAAAATTAATTTGATAAAAAATTATTAAACTACCACTGAATATTCTGCATTAAAAAAAACTAATTGGCAAGTAAGCATCTGGTTTAATTACTGTAAAGTTATTGCAATTCAATTTAATTTTTCTATTGTGTATTAAGAGTATTATTAACTTATATCAGTAATACTATCGACAGATAAAAAGTCATATTATGGAGGGATGTATTAAATTTGGCATATTTACAAAAACACACAATAGCTCTATTTGTTTTAAATTGATTTTAGAGTGAAATTAGTAGGTCGTAGTATTGAGTCTTTACCATAGCATTTGAATACCACAACTCATTTAATTTAATAAGTTATTATTGCTATAACCTGTAAAAATATATTCTCTAGCAATCGTAAACTTATAAGTAAAATTTTGACCTAGATGATGCAATATCGCTTATTTCCACATCGAGGCAAGTAATTATAGTGGCATAATAGTAGCCATTGCTTGGATACCTCATTTTTAATATTTTCTTTTGTATGCTATCCCCAAAACCTACCCTTTTTTTATTAATGAGAGCAAACATAACTTTAATCAATATTCATTTAATTGTAGGAAACGAGATCTCAACGTTCAGTTCTTGTCATTGATTGATATTGAGCTTAAAGTAAAGTTTATATAGAATGCCACGAATAAATATTCAACTCCCTGTCCCCTCTATAGAAGACTCAGAGGTCAACAATCCGGGTCAACATTACCAACCTTATTGCTTAACTTAAATATTTATGATTTATAGGCAGTTGAGAGGAGAGTGATCGCTGCTGGGTTTTTTCCACTGAAATGTTTATTATTTGTGTTAGGCCATCATTATGTTTTACTTGAAACTATATTTAGTATTTAGTCTTTTTAAATGTAGTACATTCCTTTGGATTTATTTGATTTATGTATAGAAGGTTAATTAATTAGTTTAGAATATTTATCTTAGCTTTCTTTAAAAAAACACTCATTTTCAACTTTAATCATATTTTTTAATTGCAATCTTGTTCAACATAGGTACTGTATAATATAGACCAACATTAACTGGTGCTACCTTTATGGATGAAGGTCTTTCAATTTTATTATAAGTGTGTGGTTATTGTATTAATTAAGAAATTTATTTTAATTGTGCACGTCATATTGAGGTATTTTAAAACAATATCTTCTCGCTTTGTTTATTTGTTAATATCCTCAACTAGTACTAATTTTTTTAAGTACTAATAAAGTATTTCTAAAAGAGTACCCTAGTACGATTTATTTTATCTTAAAATAAAATAAGTTATTGCTATAGGCTATACGTTAATTATAAATTCGGCTTGAAAACAATTTTTATTAACTCTACAGAGTCAATTAATATGAAATATTCCCGATTTTTTTTTAAGGTTAAAGACGTATTTATTTTCAAAATAATATATCAATTTTTGGAGAGTTTGGTAGTAGTTAGTAGCTCAAAGAAATAAACGCTATAATTCTCAATTATTAATAAGTACAATAATGTAATTA
The DNA here is from genome assembly GCA_902151445.1 of Timema monikensis. NCBI lineage: Eukaryota > Metazoa > Arthropoda > Insecta > Phasmatodea > Timematidae > Timema > Timema monikensis. The sequence continues at coordinate 470,336 of CABFVZ010000291.1, read as the reverse complement.
ATGAGTCATAATGTAATGAAACGCAATTCATACAACCCTTTTTTTTTAATATGACTAAAATAAAGCTTGTCATCAGCTTCATGGATCTGTTTGCTATCTGAATGAAAATTAACTTTTCCTGAATGTATCTTATGCCTTACGCTAATCAATATATTTAATATTATATTTGATAACTTTTTTGATTTCCTAGCCATTAGCGTAACTAGCACATAATCGTATAATCCGAACTGGTATTAAGACGCGGTTCTAAGAACAGAAATTGTTCCAGGCTGAGGTGGTTGAGGGAAGTGGGAATGGTCAACAGGGAGTGGAAACGTTGGGTCACCGAGAAACCCACATGTGACACTCACTACTCCGGCTTCATAAGTGTTGGTATTGAGGACTTCTATCCTGCTTTGTTGGTGCTGACCTACGGAATTCCGTGCTCCTTAGTAATTATTATATTGGAACTTATTCACGTGAATCTGACTAGGAAGGTTCCGGATAAAGTTGCTGGGAAACCATTAATTTGGACTAAACTTTCATGAATGATTCTACTATTCTTGTCTTAGTTTGATTATTGATTTGTATCATTGTGAAGATATACTCATTCACAAAGTGTGTTGATCATTTACAATATTGTAGCATGTATAATATGTCGAAAACAAAATATAATATATAAAATAGATACGTTATGTTCGTAATATTTAGTATGTTGTGTTATTTTGTTTCACTGTTTTGACAAATATATGGCTAGTATAATGTTACAGGAAATTGATTATCAACATGTGTTTTGTGAGAATCTATCTCAGAACAGGATACAGTCTCGATATATCCATCGTTCCTTTCATTCTGTCTTTGTTCTAGGCATGCAATGACATAGGCCTTAAGAATAGAAGGGCAGCTTCGTAATGGCTGGAATATTATTCATGGTAATATAGGATGGGGCGGAAACAATTAGATGATCTACGCTGAGGAGAGTGATGAGGTTTGTCGGTGGAGCTTAATTGAGTGACATCTTCAAAACGGTAGTATGTAGTTTGCTTTTATTTAGCTAGTGGATATTTACTTTTCAATTAAAGTGTTAATTTTCACGCTACTAACTGTCTAATTGTTGCCGACCCCACCCCGTATAAGACTATTAAGAAAATATAATGCTAATTCACAAGTATTAATAAGTTATCATGGAAGCCTGATAGGTGGCTTAAAGTGGAGTAATTTAGCGGTTAAAGTGCTTAGGTCATCAAGGGGTTTTCTGTCGTATAAGGAGGGCTAAGTCCAGTCCATGTTATGATTTCACTGAGCCGAATTCAGACTACGCTGACGTATCGTGCTAACACATGGTATGATGGTTTAGTGAAAAAACCATTCCAATAAATTATAATGAGGTCCTCACACTGCCGGGAAGTGTTGTGTTGGGACATTGTATGTGTTATCTGACAACAGACATGTGACACGCATCAGCCCAAGATCTGGACGTACAGATTTTCGTCAGATGTGTTAAAGCATCACAACGTAACACTTGAGTTTTTTCAATTTAAATTATTTTTTTGTGAGATATTGAAGGGTATAAGACTCCTTTATTGGCATCTTAGGGTACATTTTGAAACACTCTTCATCTTTCAAAAGTTCAGGCTATAAAGTATGAAATTCACCAAATTCACCCCTCATAGTATTTATGGAATGTATCCACTCTCTCGTGTGTTCCAGTGCATATAACATACTAATATATGGTACACAAAATGGTGTGCTCTGATCAGAATCAATACACCAGATACATCAGAGCAGTGTAATCACTTGAAGCTGATATGTTGTTTTACGTTGTGATATGTTGACACGTCAGCGAAGTATAGATGCATCACTGAGCGCTGAATGTGCACCAAAAGAATCGTGACGTTATCATTCAAATGAAATATTTTAAGCGTCTCTTGGTTAAAAATATGAAAAATATATTTTGACAAATAAAGATTTGCTGTAATTTTTTTAAACTTTGTGTTCATTTGTAAAACATATCGTACACTAAACCTAAAATACTCTCAAAGTTTGTATCAACAATGGACTTGATTTAAATGAATATCAAAGGCTGTTTATGATAAATCTCTTCTCTAGGCCAGGCCTTAAGCTGTTCTTTGTGTTCCTCGCCAAATCTATTTCTATAAAGATACTTAAGAGCACTTCTCACACGTAAATAATCGGGATATTAGATATAAGATTTTGCTCGAACCAGAAACCGTATTGAATATTAACATTCTGTATTATTGGCTTGGCAACAGCAGAATTGGCTATCATTTAAATAGTTAAATCATTTTCAGTTACTTTTATAAGACTTCTAGAATGGTTTCAGTAGTCTCAATGCCACTGTTTTCTAATGAAGCTTTTAGGTTAATGCCCCACGATGTTACGCCTGGTTTAGTTTGGTTAAATTATTTACATAAGTTATTTGCTATCCGTGTATTGAGACGGGATTCTAAGGATAGAACTAAAACTTAAAGTCTTCGAGATAGAAATAATAACTTTTAAAAAGTTTACTATAATTGTAATCTCTTATTAGATCTTTTAAGTATAGTATACTTTTAAAGTGGGACCCATATTGAATATTTTGTGTCTGATAAATCTCATATTGTGTGTTGACTATTTTGTTGGTTAACAGGCAGAGTAGTCCCAATATGACTAGCCAGACAACAGCTGTGGAAAAAAAAAATTGAATGTACGCTCCATTTACTTTGAAATGTAACAGTCTTACCTTGACGGTTTTTACTATGGCTCTAATCTTATAAAATGATATATAGAAATAACCCAATAACAGATTGAGGAAAAGTCAGATCCCAGGATGAAAATAAAATTAATTATCAAGTTCATTTTGAGTATTTACAGCATTTGTGTTTCAGAAATCCCTATACAATTCCAGCCAGTGTCTGTTTAATATCGTGCTTGCAGCCATAGCTGTGACAATTTTTATTGTGCGTGTTTAAACTATTTTTTTATTACAGCTCTACTTTGCATTGTTTATATGAATACTGTTTCTGTTACAACTTAAAATAGTTTTATATTGGTGAAACTAGTAAATAAATATTCGCTCATATCTAAGCTAATGTTAACGCCAATACTGACACAGCGTTATATAGTTTTTTCCCTACTACTTTTATGTCAATTTTAGTTTATTATTATTATTATTAGCACCGCGTCTTACTACCCGTTCGGGTTATACGCACTTACGCTAATGTGTAATGGTGGGGTGATTGTGAGATGAAATGAAGGACCTACAGTTTAACGTGGAATCCGAACCACGGTGGTGGCCTGGCATTCCCCGTCAATTTTAGTTACTATCCATTTTGATATAGTCTTTATTATTTGTAGTCCTAATAAAATTAGATGTATTGAATGTTTAGTACCATATTGTTTGTTATTTTGTTAGTCTTTGTAACCCTTAATCTATATATAGACCAACTATATAATATTTGATGTGTGTTTTACTTTATACTCCCTATATAAACAACTTTTTCTAGGGTGGTTTTAAATTTTATACTATTTTTATTCACTCTATTAGGTACTATGGATTGCAGCTTTTATATTGTGTGTAAAATATACATTCCTGATACAACTTATTCTAAAGAAAGTATTATGTGTTGCGTTAATTTTGGCCAATAGTTTAAAAACTAAAGTTAATGTACTTGCTTTGTTTTTCTTACTAATAGATTTTGTTTATTATAATGTGTAAAAACAACATAATTTAGCATAGTATTGTGATACATCATATAGTGGCAACTGGTATTTTATAGCCATAGCCATAAAGCTTAATAAGAATGTATAATTGCCAGATAACGCATATTTGGTAACAGTGCCAGTGATGAATTCTGTCAGTTTGTTATTTGTTTTGGTATTAACGTACGTTGTTACGAAACTGTATAAAGTACAGGTAAGGAATTATAATTTAGCCTTGGTTCATTGTTCGAATTCACGCACAAGTTATACCTTTTTACAACCGCGGGTAAATATTCCATCAAGCTTCTTTAATCTCCTCATAGTCTTTCGTGCTATTGTGTTAGTTCTAATATTCATTGCTTTAATTATTTCTGTTAAATGATCGTGTTCATTGATCTAAGCTTTGCCAACATTCTTCTGTACTAGTTGATCAATTGCACTGTTAATAACTCAAGTAAATCTAGGAGAAAATTAGACTAAATTGTTCAAGTTTTCCATTTAGGACTATTAGATAGATTCGTGCGAGAAATAGTATAAGAACCATGTGTTTAAGTTTATTGAAACAAGATATACGTCGTAAAGAGAACGAATTATTATTTAATCAGTCAATATATGTGTTCAAAATTGGTTACTCGAAAAACTTGTTTTAACTAATATAAACAAATTTGTGTTGTATCTTTTTTTTTACTATCGTCATTATTAGCAAACAAATATTACTTTAATGGTGCAAGCATGAAGCGTCCAACAAAGCTATAGAATAAGATAAATTAATCATTAGATAGAAACTGTTAATTGTTTCGAATCTGAATGCTCTAAGAATGTATTTATATTTCTTTTAAATGAAATAAAGCCCTCAGTATCCTACAAAAGACAATGTCTTGGGAATAGTTTCCCTCTGACCAATATTCGCAACCAATTTAGTGTCTTGCAATGGAGTCTGAGTATGAGGCCGTCTCTAAGGATGCAGAGGTCGAGGAGGACCTCCCACTCCTCATTAAGGTGTATCCCAGGAGGTGGGGAATACTAGCAGTGTTCTTCAGTTTCTCAGTGGTCAACTCCTTCCAGTGGATCCAGTACGGTATAATCGCTGACGTGGTAGCTCGTCACTACCAGATACCCCTCGCGTTGGTTGATTGGACCAGGATGGTATTCATGGCATGCTACATTGTCCTCATCCTGCCAGCTTGCTACGCTCTGGACAAGATGGTAAATATACGTCTACAGGGAGCTAGGATTTCACAGGACATGGACAAACGATTCGTGGGGTTCCAATTTAAATTATAAACAATAAGAGGTAGATTGATTTTTGGCTTCTAACTGTGAACCCAATATTAGAATCTAGGCATTAACCGATTAAAGAAAATCATTAAGTAGTTTAAATGATTGTTTGAATCGATTTTTTCCCTTCATTCAGTGAAATTATTGAATGTTATATAATATTATTCATTTAAATTAAATACATTTGTTATAAAAATAATTTAACGTTAGAAATATTTGGCTGTTGTGACACATTGAATTTTTCTCCTTAGAAACCAAATAATAAAGATTTCAATGTTCCACGATCTGATTGTGGAAATAAATCACTTCTTGTCTCTAATCAACTGAATTCTCCGTTTCTGAGCGATACGATGACACGTCTGCACTTTATTAGATCTATGATTTCAAGAGCACCAACAATGATGTAGCATTCCTAGTAGAAATTATCAACAATCCCTTTACTTTTAAAGGTAACAAACAGGCCTACCTTGCTTGGTTCCGCTATGGGGTAACTTATAAGAGTGGCATGTTATAGTCAGTCAAAGTAAAACAGTTGTTTTTTAAGCAAAACGGAGTGAATATTTTGAGAAGTTTTAATGTTACTCGCGTTTTTAATTTATTGTCTTTTAATCTGAACTGGCCCCCTGTTGAGCACTATCTTTGCCATGTTGCGTGTGTTTGTTACTGTATTTTCTTTAGCTAATAGCACAGAGATTAATTCATCTTCCTACATTGTTGGTCCTCTGTATGTTTGTGTAGTTTATTTAGTTATGAGAGGCTTCGAGGTCGATGATGGCTAATAAATTCAAGAGGATCTGAGTTGGGGACTTGGGGGGATATGATAATTCTGAGTAGGTTTGGATAGAGTACAATGCCCATTATAACCGGTTTGATTAGGGGTGCGTTAGGCCACTTCATCATCGCTCTGGTTCATTTCCCAGAACTGGGGGAGGAGGATGCAGTTTTTCTTGCATGGAGGATGGGTTGATCTCTATAAAGATGCTACCTACTATTCGACATAGAAAATAATTCATCTCGTGGTCAAATGCTGTAATCGCTCTAGAGTATGAAAGGCAATGGGATGAGAGGATATAGCCATTACGCTCTAGCACAGTCAGCACCAAATGGCAAATGGGACATAAGTGGTAGTTCTTGGAAAATATGAGACTTTTGTAACTTATGTTGAATATATAAGTAGTTCTAACTTATCTAAAACACTAGATTAATTCCTGATTTTTGTCCGTCAGTGTTGTTACCTAGCTACTTGACATACTACTAATGTCACTGTTACTTCCATCTCAAAAAAAAAATAATCAAAATTTGTTCTATTTGTTCTTCTATCAGACCATCATTTTTCCAGTAACTGGCTTCTTCTTTCTTAACGTGTGATACAGTTTGTTGCCTATCCTTCTCACTTATGCTATTGATTGCTTCTTCTGTTAGATGTTTTATTTCTAAAGTCCTTTGAGCAGTATTTTTGGCCACGAATAGTGATTTCACCATGTTCCAAATCAATTATATAGCGTTAAGGTTACAATGGTATGAAGGTAGCCTACTAACACTGTGCCCATGTTGTTCGGATAAATTTGCCATGTAAAATCTGGGAGATTTGCGTCAGCAGCAGACTAGCTCCAAGAGTTCACTTTTCGTCAATTATTTATCATATGTAATAATGTTTTAGTGCAACCACAGCTGCATTTCAGCCTTTCGTGATCCCATTGTTGGTGGCTTATTTATTTGAACAGTATGATATGGTGCATTGTCCATTACAATTAGGCTATTTTGATAAAGGTTGAGAATAAGTTTTTCTTTCGCCCACTTAGAAAATTTTTCGAAATTCATATCATTATGATAGTCGTCACTTTTTGTTTTGGATTTGAAAATAAGAAATACATTTGATACAAATCCCTACTCTGAATCAGCATGGGCAATAATCCACCTCTGTCCTGTACCATCATTTTTCCATATTCCTGTTGTTTCTGGGTCATGCCAACATTTACTCACAATGAACGAGGGATGAATCAGGGTTTCATCATGATATACCACAGGACGTTTTTGGTCTCCTAATTTATCATTTTCTTTCATTATTCTTAAATATTTAGCCTCCATACAACTATTTCGTTTTTATAAATTAAAATTAGTCTATTATTGTTACACCTTTTAAACTTAAACTCCATTTTTGTCAATGATCTTCTCAATGTTTCTTTGCTCCCAGTGAAATTGATTTCTTCTTTTAATACTGCTAATAATTTATTAAGTTGGTACTTCCTTTTTAACAATGTAGAACTTCTGTATAGTTCGTCGAATGACACACAAGTCAAAATCATCAAGAACAATAATTTTTCTGTTTCTGGGATTGTACTTTTTCCCTGGAGTTGAAAGTTTTGTTTCTTTCCTTTCAAATTTTACAAATAGTAAGCTCTGATTTTCCTATAGATTCTGCTGCATGTCTTGTGACTCTTTCAACAGGGTGCTTATAATGTCCCGATAGATTTTCACTCTAAAAAAAAAAATCATTTACATTTGCAATATTTTTGCGTCCTTCACTGTGAATAGTTGGTCTAGCACACTTATTTGAAACCATTTTAAAAACGCTTTACTTAGCTTGTATTTAAAGTTGAGCAGGTATCCGTAATGTTTGTCAAAAGAGGTAAAAATAAAGTACAAACATTCTACCCAAAACTACTGAAAGTCCTAAGCTATCGAACTTACGCGACCCCCTCGGTAAGCTAACCAGAGTGTACTCGCCAGAACGTCGATATAACAACTGATGAGGTGTATTGTTGGTTTCCCCCTTCATTCTTCAAGTAGTTGGAATTCTTCCCGAATGCACTGTTTAGTGTAGAATAATAGGACAATAATAATATGTAGGAGGATTAATTCTGAACGGTCTGGGGAAGGGTAATATAGTTTGGTTGGGAGAGTTGAAAGGAACAATATACCACCGCACAGCTTGGCACACTTAAAGGAGTTTTGAAAACTCTATAGGAATCACCCTGATGAGGGCTTTGACCAATGACGCCCCATTTGGGCCCTCAGAGGAGGTCAGGCACTTATCTTTAGGAATCCCCCCTGAAAAGGGTTTCCATCCTAATTTTCCCAGAGGGGACTTCTTGGAGGTGACTTGACCAGCTTTCCCGGAAGGTACTAACTACATACTACCTAGTGTGTAGCGTGTATAGGGGGAAACCTAACCTCTATTAATTCCCACATATATACCTAGACAGATAGTGTTAAAACCTCCAGACGTTACCCAAGGGCCACCATAAAGAGGAACTCTTCCAGGACTACCTACTGGACGAGGAACATCCCCCAGGCAGAGAGGGGGAGACTCTTGTACCAGGGAAATCGCCACGAGGGTGAGATTGACTCAGTCCCATGAGTTTCCAACGCCAACCTGGCGCTACCCCAGAATGATATGATAATTGGATTATTCCATGGACTGTCTTCATCGTGGAATTCGGCTTGGGGCTTTAGTGGCGGAGAATCGACGCGTTCCTTAAGCCTCTCACAAAGTTATTGCCTCGTGTTTGACCATACATTCTAGCTTTTTCCATTATTGCAAAACATCCTGGCTTAATTTGTCTTTCACGAATAAGGTAAATAGTTATTTGGGTGTATTGTTAATCTTAATAATAATTTTTTTATTTCTGTATAAATGTGGATGGGGCTTCATGATCGATCCTGGTGAAGCCTGGTTGGATTGATTGAAAGGTGATTGAAAAGAAGGACTGGTGCCACTACAATCATAGAGACTCGACCAACCTTCTTGTGTAACTTCTCAAATTTAGCACTTTTAGCTTATTATTTCTCAGCACATGACTGACGTATAAATTCGGGGCCTACGGTGTTCTTCTACTCCCAATTCAAGAAGCTTTTTTTGTGACATTTTCCATTTTTATGATCTGTTGTGGAACGCCACCGACTTTCTCTCGGGAAAATGGTTAAGTGATTGTCTGGTGGTGAGTTCATTTTGGCTTAATAGACTCAATAGTCTCAATAGATTAGACTTATGTTTTCTTTTATTGTAGAATGGCTCAACGTTAGGTGTCATTTTTTTATATTACGTGCGTTCTTAATTTGACATTGCTTTTAAGGTTGGACTTGTCCCATGATGAGTGCCATCTTAGTTATGTAGCTCGTGTTTGTTATTGGTATTTAGATAGGACTATTACCACGCTGAGTGACATATTTTTTAATCGGCTTTGTTTATTATTTTATTATTGTTTTTGTTGTCGTTTGTAATTTGCCTAAGGAAAAAAGAGCACCCCATTCCATCAAAGAGCATACATAAAATTAAATACACTAATACATAAACTTTTGTGTGTTTATGGGATTTTTTTACGGCAAAATCTCATCACGCCCACGCCCAACCCCCAAGCTGAAGGACACCCCTGTCCACTACAGCTTACTCATTATATTTGCAGCTGCCCTTCATATATGAAGGCCGTATCCTTATTAGTGTAATTAAAGAGGATAAGGAAGACGTGACATTAAATGGTACAATGCAGCTATTAGGATACGCAGATGATTTAACTTTAGTTAGTAATAGTAAGAAAACTATTGCAAGAAGTGCAGAAATTTTATTAAAGTTGATAAGGAAATATATTTATAAGTGAACGCTGAAAATACTGAGTATATGATCACATTTAGATCAAAAATTGAGGTGATAATTTATAGATTATTGCAAACATAGTATCAATTTACACGTTTAGTGAATTTTAATATATTTAGGAACCATTTTAACTAGTTAGGGTAGCTAGAGTAACTAGGGTAGAATACGATCGGGTAATGCATGCTATTATTCGGTCAGTAAGTTGTTGACATCTCGCCTGTTATAAAGAAATGTAAAACTAAGAATATACCAAACAATAGGTTTCACTGGTGGTTTTATGGCTGTAAAACGTGGTCGCTTATCTTAAATTACAAAAAAAAAGGATGTTCTAAAACAAGGTGCTTAGGTTGATTTTTAGTTCAAATAAGGATGAAAATACTGAGAGTGAAAGAGATTACATAGTTATGAGTTACATATCCTGCGCTCATCAAATACGTTAGGATAATCAAATCTCACAGAATATGTAGCGCGAATAGGAAAAGCTAAAACCGTGTTCAGGGTAGTTACTGGTAAACCTTATAATCATTTGCAACTTGGGAAACAGTGATTTTATAAAATATTATATCTAATAAAAGTCTTTTGTATATAAGATACCTACAACAATGCATGATAAGTTGTTTTGTATTTCAAAGAGTTGGGGAGGAATGATCGAGATTTGAAACTTTTGCTTCTGTACAGTCAAAGTCCTTTTCATGTGAAAATGAGATATACCTTTTCGGTTGTGATGTTAAGCAGTGCCTGAAAATGAATTTTATCAAAATTAATAGACATAATATTGAGAAAATCGATTCTTTTGCTTTTCACCCACAAATAGACAAATAACCCTTAGGTTAACAGTTATATATCTAATTAAAAAATAAATTTGGAGAAACCGTATTAAAATCATATATACTAAGCTATATCTCGACAAGTTAAATGGTCTCGGTTCTATGTTAAGACAAACTACATCATGAAAACTATTTTTTGGGGGTTTCAGGGGGTCATAAAACATCAACAGTAATCAAAATCTCGAGTTCGATTTTTTGGTGATCACAATACTTACTTTCTTCGAGTGATCGAGAGAAAGTAAAAGGATATCCAATAAGCTTCACTATCATTATATGCTGTTGGATATAGTAGAGATTCATTGTCAAGTGAAATAAAATATTCTCTATGGAGAAATGTAAACGTTTAATTCAAAGAAATTTAAAAAAATAATTGCTCCGGGTATCAATGGGCACTCACAGCTTGTTTAACATAACAAGACATGTAAAATATACAATCATAATTGGTTGATATTGACATTTTTTTTGGTAGAAATATTAAAAATTTGATTTAATTTTAAAATTTACCCATTTTTGTTATGTTAAATGATTGTACTTTAAAATGAAAGTTCTGAAAGTTGTCAATATCCACAATTATTAGTTCTACTCAAATTACAATATTTAAATGGGTTAGAAACAACTATCTCTACCCCAGGTGTACGTAACAATTTCTCCAAATCAATTGGAGATAAACGTTTATTTCATTTTGTAAAAAACAAAATCAATTACTAGTTCAAATCAAGATGATTAATTTATAGAAAATGCAATTGTCAATAAGTATTATTATTTATATATGAATGTGGTTTTAATGAATATACTTGTGTACTATTTTTTGGTCCACATTTAACAACACTAATGGGATAGGGATGAGTAAGTTAGATTTAAGAGAAAATGTATCAGCATTTTACCAACAATACACCCTACAGGGATTTGAGCCCCGATATCCCCATCAGTGGAAGTTAAGTATTTTGCGAAAGTGACACCTAGGTCATCCGATCACCATTCCGGGTAGCATATAGTACATTAAAAAGAAAGCATTAATACTATCGATTTATTTGCGGTTATTTATAGACCAACGGCTCTCAGCCCGGGGAGTGTGCCCCTCTGGGGGTGACGTGAGTATTATTAGGGGATTTAGGGGGGCATGGCCGACTCTCAAAAATATGTGTGAAACATAGCTTAACATGTGTAAAAACCAAAATAAAAATTAATAAGAATAATTATGACAATTTATTATATTTTTATTGTTACTCTTAAAAATGTTTAATGACTTCAAAGTAATGGTGATATAAATACCCTAGAGCCACTGCAGAATATTTACATAAGTTCACAATCTATTCTGAATACAAAACAATGAAACAATAATTCTAGTATATACGGTTTGCAACGTCTCATCAATTATTGCACTTGACCTTGACATCAGTAGTCAGCTGTAACGTCCGGGATTGATGGGCACAAGTTGACATCTGACCTTTGACGCTGATTTGGGTTTTTCCATGATGTCACAAAGATGTGACGTAATCACAGCATTCATTGGTTTTGGTTTGGGTGACGTAATGATCAATTTGATTTTGTATGTGTGCCCATTGGTTTTTATGTGATCCTATTGTATCGTATGTCTGGGTAGGATTGGGACTGGCTTGGGAGTTTTTTATTTATTGGTAGGGGGATCGTGCAGTCCATGGTGTCAGGCGTAGGCCACGCTCGGGGTCCACATATGTATCTGTCCATGAGAGCGAGGACCGTGCAGGACCACCCTCTCTTGACGGCCGTTTAACATAGAGTGTGAGCAATGACTCCCTGTCGCAAGCTCTGAATCTATTTTGGTGTCGCAACACTCCCCCCCAGCAAGGGATTTTCCCTGATAACTCATACCTGGCGTCAGTTTGGTGGCTCAACAAGTTGAGACAAGAATAGATCATGACCTTGAATGATGTCACAACCTTCCCCTTGCAATGCGTTATTTACCGGTGACGTCATCGCAGCCCTGGCACCAGTTTGACGAAAATAAAAGTAGAGACAGAACTAGATCACAACCTAGAATGATGTCGCAATGGGTTTTCCCTGATGACTCATACATGGAAACAGTTTGACGGCTCGAGAAGTCAAGACAGGAATAGATTGTGACTTTGAAACCGTGAGCTAGTACAAGTGATCACTGACCCTGTTCATGCTTGGTGCCAGTTTGGCAGCTCAAAAAGTCGATACCCGTATCTGGTTACTCTACGTGTTGGGACAAACAAGCTTTGCGTGAATATAACCTGACATTACAAACATATATTTACTATACATTAAAGGTTTCACAGGCATACATAATATTTGCTATACACTTTTACAAGAATGATGCATATATTTGTTCATACGTTTTGCTACAGTGTCTCTTAAATGTGTTAGTAAAATAGTTTTTAGTTCACAATCCAATATGTAATAGTCCAAACCAACGAATTGACATGCATAATAGGTAGCACTGATAATATCCTGGTTTCTGATGTGGGTTTCCACCGTAGGCTGTTCGAGATCGATTACATCCGCTGATTTTGTTAGCGTGTCGCATATATCCACGACAAGCGTATCGATCAAATCGTTGCAGTATCGTGTGAAGGGTGTCGACCACATATCCCGTCAATAAGGTCTCACACCTCAAAAAGACGCACCCAGCTAGGTACTAAGTAGGCAACCCGTTTGAGCCTGGCGTCTTGTTTCTCGCTGATGACGACCATACGGTCACTACACATGCGTCTCAGAGAGATTTCATTATTATTCAGACTAATCTTCTGAGGAGGTTGCGTGTTGCTAAAAAAAAGTTGATATGGCCGACTTGTAGTTGCCCAATTCTTTCCACTCTGTAAGGTTAAACCCCATACAATTCCCTAAGCATATTTTTAGCTGGACATAGGGCGTAAAGTTATTCTTGACGCTCATGCCGACGATGTTTCACTTGGCATCGACTTCGTCCAGCGGAAACAAGGTTTTGAAAATACTGGTGATGGCGAGAGGCCTCACTGGCTTTGCTTTGCGGGTGAAATTGTCTTGACCTTCCTTGATGTTTGATCGCTTTGATTACTGTCATGATTGTGGATGGAACCCCATCAGGATGCCCCTTTTATAGGGGAAGACAAGGCTCACGCTGATTGTAGCAGCCTCTTGAGGGGCGGCAGGACCCTAGTGACTTGAAAAATGTATTGTAATATCTCAACACCTTAGCGTCATTGCCTACATGATTGTTGGATAAGAATAGGATTATGAAAGTTTTCATTGAAATGTTCTCGGAGAAATAGAGAAGATACATGAGACAGTAATGCCCGTAAACGTCTGAGCCCATGCTTTGAATTTGTATCGTGTTATGAGACGTGCGGGAAGTGTTTTTGCCTATAAATGGCAGATGTGACTTCATACGGCGTGGAAAGCCATAACTTTCAAAGCATTCTCACACGCCGTTCTTGTCGATAAATATGGAAAACCAATGCGTACCAGGCTTGGTGTGTGAATCCGTGTTGGTTACGAGAGCGGCAGGTCACGCTATTATTGCGGGTAATTGAGTAGCAGGGAAAACACCCGATCATACAGAACGGAACCATGGGTTTGTTTTCAGCACACATCTTATGGTGTGCGTATCCATCTTGAATAATCCAATCTTGAAGTCCCGAAACGATGGAGGCCAAATAGAAATTCCAAACAAATCTATGTGCCATGCACATGGTCCGGCCCAATTTAAGTGTTTTCAAAGAAGAACAACCTCTGTCGTACAGATCTACAACAGGCATAGGCGTGTATTTGGCTAGAAACTTTTCCAGTTCTGCCCCCTTGAAATAAACTGTTTCTGCACGCGTTATGGAATGGGATATGAGGGATTCGAGCAGGCTGTAATACACATCACCGCTATCACGGGGAGCTCTGGAGTCCATTTTTTACCTCCTCCATATATTTTAAAACGCAACTTCCATCATAGCCTTTGTCATTATGAGCTGGGAGGGAGATGTCCTTAAATATTGTTGTTTTAATTTTCTTTATAAATCAGAAAATTTGAGCCATAGTGGCATCACTCTTGAATATGTGAGTTCTATCGCCACCACATTCAGTGCAACTATGGTAATCTACATCGATATGAAGGCAGGCCTTGCAACACGTCTGCACAACACATATATAAGGTTCGTAAAATATATGCGGGACACACCATGAAGAAGCGTTTCTTGTCTGCATTCAAAATCATAAAATCCTAACATGAAATTCCTCTTTTCCAGTGACGGCTTGGATGGAGCGTGCTTCATAGAGCAGAAATGACCAAAATTACGAGGGGTCTTGCATACTCTACAAAAAGTCTCATAGCACCCGTGTGAAAATTCTGCTCCTTCCAAATTGAAAAATTGCCCACAAACCTCACAACCATTTTTGAGATCACAGATCGATATTTGACCTCTACAAAAACAGGAACGTTTATGATTATCAAAACATGTTTGGTTTGTGAACCAACGTCCACAGTATTTACTGGTCCACTGCAAACCGCTTTAGCGTAGCACTTTTTGCACGTGGATTCATATTTGTGCTCGTTCTTTGTGTTAATGGCACATGGAACTCACGGCAAAAGAACCCGCATTTAAATGTGGCTGTCAAGGATGTTATGAGGTCAAAATGGTTTTGCTTATCGTCGTGAAAATACAAATCCAGGTAGCCCTTAAAGGAGTTTTTGGTAGGGGTAGGCCCCTCATATAGGACCTACCTCCCCAACGATTTCTGATCACTGTGTTTTTTTATCCGGAGATGTATGTTTAAAATTGTTTTAGTTCAGTGATTCCACCACCTTTCAAAAGATTTAGACGGCCATCATAGCATAAATCTTCTGCTTTGTATTTTCGAATAAGATGGCCCATTTTGATTTGCTTATTGGTGTTCATGTCCATGCATCCTGGTTCTCTTTTAACGTCACACACAGCCTTGGGGATAACCAATGCACGGGCCAGACAGAGTGTATCGTCACAATTTTGAATCTTAATGATTCCTTTATTTCTTCTACTGTATGTGGCAGCTGGGGAGAGTTTATCCACAATGACGTGCACTACCACGAGGATCCTTAAAATCGCTGAGTTTAACGTACAGTGGTGTCGTACTCAAGAACAAGCTATTACTCTGCAACACACGTTATTGAGAACGGCTTGAGCGTCTAACTGATCCACCCGCCTAAATGAGACATATACAGGATTCAACGTCGAGTCCATGCTGTTCAAAAGTAAGCCGACATGATCATCGGTGCTGACACCATGGTTTTGTAGCCGATTTAGCTAAACAGTATTTTGCTCTTCAAGACAGATTAGTGCGTCACGATCGCTTGCTGGAGCACTGATATGTATGGTAACTTCTCTACCAGCATAAAAGAAACGCCCCAGTGGTTTTTTACCTCCTCGACCATTCAAAGAGAGATACCTTGAGTTAACACTCTACCACCTTGATTTACCGGGCCACTATTTCCAGGCTGTGGTTCTGATGACGATCCCACCACCACCAGAGGTCACGAGAGGACTATGGATCCCATCTACCGCGCCACAGCTTGAGTTTCAACACAGTCTCCTTGGCACGGAGGCGGTGCTGCTGAGGTGGAGCGATGAGTGGCAGGGGCGAAGCACTATCTCCTTTTCCCGGTAGAATAGACCTTGAATCTCCAACTTCCATTTTAGCTAAAACACAAAAGTTTTAATTCAAACACCTTTTAAGTTAACTTCAAAGTAAACACTTTAAATTTAATTGTTCCAATCATATTAAGTTTAAATTATTTATTTTATTTTATTCAAGCCTAGGCATGTTTTTCCCTATTTAAACGCTAAGATTAATATATATATATTTTTTTTAATGTCAAACTACATTTGGTATTAATATAATATGTTGATACAATTTTTCCTAAACACAATTGCTTGAGCTGTTTAATATATATAATACCAATATTCGCAGTGTGTGTAATAACATACACTTGAACTCTAGGAAAGGTGCCAAATACAGTCCACGGCAGTTAATTTATCACTCTGGAAGGTTGAACCAACATTTCACCAATAATAAATATTCGTACATGGTGGGAATCGAACCTGGAACCCTTGGCTCAGCAAACAAATTATGATGCATATATATAGGTTTTTTTTAATTAATAAAGCAACAATATAATTTCTCCTGTTAATTATTATTTGAATGCCTGTAAGAAGTATTTGTATACTTAAACACATTGAGAAAAATATGAATGAAATACCAGATATACATTATTTTCGTTTGAAACCATATACCATATAATTGCTCAGCGGAGTGCAAATTTTTTTTCTGATCAAAATTGACAGTTTCTAGATGACGTCATCTGTTAGCTCGAAACTTTAACTATGATCTCGACCAGTTTTCCACGACGCTAGTGATACAAGAAATCTAGCTTTAAATAATGTATTGGGCCGGGAAATGAAAACATGTCTATACCTTGGCTGTCATGTAATACAAATTGGTAAAAAATTGATCTTGATGTTCGATAGTAACTTTAATGGTCATAATTAAGTTTTCTATTGGTAGAAATAATTTTGTTTTAGAATTAAATAAAACAATTTTTCATAGTATATTATAATTTAATATAGATCCGTTACTGTTTTCAGCCTAAAGCTTGGGTCACTTTTTAATTGATAAATTCATATAACTTAAGAATAGGATATGCACAAAATCCAGTCCACTAGCTGTTAACTTATCAAACCAATAGCCATGTCGGGAATCGAACCTGGAACCATTTGTTTAGTAGACAGACATGCTATCAAATGAGCTAAGGTGGCGGCTAAATATCTTATGAAATTTTGATCTTTTATCTTGAATTTAATAAGTGACTAAAGCGACAATTATAATTTTCTCTTTCATTTTTAAATTTGAATGATTGTAATGATTAAAATAAAAAATGATAATAACCCTCTATACTATGAATATAAGAGCTAATATTATTTTTTGTTAAACTTGAAACGGTCAGCTGAAAAAAGATTTTAGTATTCCAGCGAAACAACGGGGATTTGGGGAGGAGAGGACTCAAATGAATTTGGTCTAATAAGCTGTCTATTTCTAAGCTAGTGGTTACAGTATTGTTACTAGTAGATGGTACCTTTCATACCAATTTAAAATGTGTGCTTTAAGAGATAGTTTTAATAATTAAAGAGTGGAGAGCTTACATATTAGACGATCTATCACGTCCAATTCACCCCAACATCAAGCATACCGCTTATCTTCTTTCCAGGGACTGCGACAGGGTCCTGTGAGGTGAATCCTACCCAGGGTATGAGCACCGAGTTCTTCTAGGAGATGGACTGGTACAGGGCTCGCCTCGTTGCTTTCAGGGACAGCGGCCACACATAAGTTGAAAAATCCGCTGCGGGCTCTAGTTCGCGTAGCGGAGGTGTTTGTTACTCTGGGTTCACCCGCAGGTCGTCATCCAGCCCATTTGGGTCCCGGTAATCTGCAATTAAATAAATACATATTGATTACTATCAAGGAGAAAACAAACACTGTCATTACTATAAAATATATAGCAGAACGCTAATTACCCATGGACCGGTTGTTATTTGCTAAGCAATTTCCATCCTCGCTAAATAGCTCCAACGGGACTGTATTATCGGAGACCACTGGTTTAGTGATAGCACTAGGTGCCAGGGGTTCGTTTTCTTGACATTTTATCAAAGGAGGAACTACCACTGTACATCAAAGAAGTAATAAGACAAATATTTACCATTAAAATATACAAAACGGTTTAAATCATACCTGAATTTATCCATTTTTCCAGTGCTTCCAAACTCATTTGAGTGTTTATCCGACTCAATTATGAATTATAATGACTGAATGTAATTATTTCACGGTATATTTATAGTCGCTTCAATGGGGTGAGCCGCATGTAAAGGTGTAAGCTTTTTATTGGTCAATAATATTGTTTCCTCACAGGTGATTGGCCGATTCATATAAAACCGCAAGGATTTACCGCTACGTGTCAGTCGTGCTTACGCATCCATCGAGTGCTCATGTACTCTCAGGAAACCGCCAGTTGGGGGTAGGGTTTTCCTGAACCAAATGCTGGTACACATTTTACCTGGTCTAATTATATCAAATGGAATAACTGGTTGACCGGTTTTAACTGATTTTTTTATTTTGTATTATGTTTTCGCTCTCGCAAATGCGGGTTGCACTCAACACCTGTGAAAGATACTGAGGTCTGAATCCCTGTGGGCACGCCGTCTGAATATCAGGCTCATATAAATCTGGTGGGGAAGGTTGGAATCGAATCCCTGTGCTGGGTAAATTGTTGGACACGCTAGATCGGCTAATATGTAAGTTTTCCACTCTTTAATTATTAAAAATATCTCTTAAAGAACATATTTTAAATTTGTATTAAAGGTACCGTCTACAAGTAAAAAAAATACTATAGCCACTATCTTATAAATAAACAACTTATTACACAAGATTTCTTTGCTTCCTCTCTTCCCCAAACCACCTAATGGGCAGGGGGTTCAAATCCCTACTAGGGTTGATAGGTCAGCCAAATAAATTCGATCATTTTGAACAAACGCTAATTACTTATACATTAATACATTAATGGGATGTTTATTTCAGATAAGACTTTGATATAACTCAACCTTTTAATTAAATCTAAATAACTTTCAATTTATATCATTTAATCAAAACTTTTGACTGGAAATGTTAACTTGTTGTTTTAAATAAGTTTTATTTATCATTCTTGTATCAAACTACGCTCACATTGGAATTTTAATATGCTATGAATGATTGTTTGACTCTTTTAAATGTCCAATTATAGAGTCAATGAAATATTTTAATATTATTGTTATTCCAAGAATGTAAATAATATGTCTAGGGTCTTACTGTTGTACAGGGATCCATCCCTAGTATTTATTTATAAATTTATACATTTATAAATTCCTTAATTTGAAATTATATCATCTCTATTTTTAAATAACAATTTCTAAGTCTTAACTTGTATTTATTCACTCTTCACTAAATATTGATTTAGAATGTTTTCTAAAATGTCGTTAATACATTAATGTTCGTAGAGTTTTTCCCGTTTCCTTCCCCCAAAAATGCGGGTACATCCTGATATTCCTGTCATAGTATTGACAAACATTAATTTTATTATTCTCGTGCCTGCCTCTTTATATAGACATTTTAATTTCAACTCATTCAGACAAAGATATCAAGGTCCGAATCCATGTTAGTAGGCAGGATATCTACATCCGTACATGGCGAACGTAGAAACCCAACAAGATGTTTAAATATGGAGTGTTTGCGAAAAATCGACCCCTGAATGAGCGTTAGAAACCACTTCTGAGCCACGGCCCTCAGAGGTCGTTCCCGATGTGTCAGAGGATTTTCCTGTGACACTATTATGTCAAAGGATGGAGCGGGTTAATGACTCTTCCATTGCTATCCGCTTTCAACATTTATAACAAGTTTAGTCATACTAGAATTTTAACGACTCTCGCTAAGGGTTCAATGGTACCGTCCAAGTCCGCTACCACACATTTAAGTCCGAAGGGGTATTTGACCCACTGTGCTCACGAAGAGGGGTGGTGGAGGGAGGTTGTAAGTGAAAGGTACAGTGGCCGAGCGAGGGAGCACTGTAACTTAGCTCATTATGTGCGATGGCACAGACAAAGGAGGATGTAAGGAGGTGGAGGCTCCTGCGCTCGTTCCTAAGCTCGACAGTTATGGGACGAGTGCCCGATGCCCGAGACGGCATGCTCCCCCACCAATAAAAATAAAAATTTCTAATGGGGCATACATAAAATCAAATGGGCCACATTGGACAGGGTCAAAGGTCAAATTGTGCCTATCAATCCCGGACGCTAATGTCAGCTACCTGTTGTTTTGCTTGCTTTCATTGCTTGTGGTGTATTAAAGTTTAGTTTTTGTGCTTTGAATAAAAATATCCAAACCCGTGTCTATTAAATGTTTGCGTATAATAAGAATGGGTAGTAAGACGCGGTGCTAATAATAATAATAATAAAATATTATAAAATGATGGATATATTAAATATGGTTTTATTTTATCGAGAAAAATAGAATCCAGCTACCCGAGTGTATTGTTTGCCTTTGCGTTCTTGGCAATAATGCAATATGACCTGCGCAACTAGAACGTTACTTATCAACAACACATCCTGTGCTGAAAGACAAACCTATGGATTTTTTAAATTGTGAAATAAAACTCACCGAAAGGAATGAAATTGAGCCCTCTGAAAGTGTTCATCTGGAAAATAAAGGGCTACGGAAGCTTCGTACGAGCAGTTTCACTTGATTGTTAAATAGAAGAGAATAAACCACACTTGATTGGTGAGTCACTTATATAACTATTCCTATTTTCTGCATCCACAATTTTTCTTGGAGATGAAAGGCGTAAAAAAATTAGCAAAAATATCACTTTAAAATGAAACAGTGAAGCTTGGATAGATTAAACTGAGCAATCTTTTAAAAAGCAGGGGATTAAGAAATTTACTACAACTCCTTTTATTCCTTTAGTGTGATGAATCAACAAATGTATCTTAAAATTGCCAATTAATATCTTACCGTAGATTTGTGGAGGACGAATGATTAATGGAAGAAATATTGCTCTCCAAAGTTTCAAGAATAACATCAAAGGGGTCTGAAGTTTTATCCACTCTCTGAGACTTTTAATTAGAAAATGGTCTTTCTTGGAGAAAAGATTATAGGGATTTCTACAGACGAAGCACCTGCTACGATTGGCTCACGTTATTGTTTTATACAATTGGTGAAGAAAAAATTCAAAGCTTTTAGTGTCTCACTGCAACATCCACACTAAAACCTTGTCTACTAAAACTTTGCCAGAACAGCTCACTAGTGCTTTACTACTTGGTATTAAAGTTGTCAAATATGGTAAAACGAGTGCTTTGAATTATTTTTTTCAGCCTTTCTGTAATTACCTCGTGAACTCAATAGTGAACAACAAATCTATTTTTTCACGCAGAAAGGTCCATTGGCTCTCAGAGGATAATATGTGAAGTAGGCTTCACTAGTTAAAGTCATAAAGTGAAATATCTATTTTGAGTTAAGGGAATGTTGACCTTTACCACTCATGACAAATTTATTTTGGCTCCAAAGTTTCGAGGCCTTGAATAATATTAATCAGAAGCTACAAGGGAAAACACCAAAACTATGACATCTTATAAAGGTTCTTCGAAGAAGACTAAATTGTGAAAGCGTCTTATTCACGGTCATACTGTCAAAATTTAATCCTTTACTCGTCTCAATAAGCTTTTTATAACAAACAAAATGTGCAAAATGAACTGAAGAATCTTATCTCTTAAAATATAGATTTAATTTATGATGAATTCATGCACTACTTTTCAGATAGTTCCTCGAAAGACTGGCAGTGAAAATTGGTAAGGGCTCTTCTCACTATCGATAACTCATTATGATAAACTTGATATATTTCATCCAGGAAGAGGCAATTGAACTAAAGTGGCACAAAAACCAAAGATCATTTCCAAACAATGAGCCCTGAACATTTTTGGATAACCTATTTTTATATCTATCTACCCGCAAGTTGCTAGGTAAGCCTTAATAGTGCTGGCTCAGTTATCTACAACATATCTATGTGAATCTGGATTTTATGCCTTTGAGAATATAAAATTAAAATATTGGGTACAAATGGATGTGGAAAACGACCTTAGATGTGTATTATACCATATATATATATAAATATTTGTATATACATATATAAATATATATATTTGTATATACATATATAAATATATATATATATTTGTGTGTGTGTGTGTGTGTGTGTGGTAAAATAAACTGGTACTTATGTACCATCGCACATGGGAGGGCCATGGGCGAATGCACTAATCATTCTTTCCGTGGTTTTTTTCCATGTCCTGAATAAATAAGGTTATTATGATAGTGAATATGAGTGTGTGGACCAGTGGAAACTATCCAAACGGGGACGTTTGTGATCCTCGTGAGTCCAGTAATTATTTAGTCGAGAGTAGGCAACTAAGCAGTTTGAACAAACCATTTTAAGTAACTTTCTTTCTTTTGATTGGTAATTCGGGAGTGAAGTTTAAAAAATGTATGTAAAGATACTTTGTTTAACCTTGTATTTATATTATATGGAGTATAATATTAATATAATAGATTGTATGCTAGCTTATTGGATGTATAAATAGATATAACATCGTAGTATTTTTGTTTGTAATATTTCTTTAAATATGAATACGCTCCAATATATTATAAATAGAAATAATTTAATTTATTTGGTTAGTTTAGTAATAAAAAGGTTAGGGTTTAATAAACCAAATGTAGGCTGAAAAGTTTGTAACAAAAAGATTATTATTATAAAAAAAATTCTAAGCCATTATTTACTAAAAATATTCTTTACTGTGTGGTTGTAATTCAATCAGTTATTTGTATTAGACGTGTGTAGGGCCCCGTAAATATATATATGCATATTTATTTGTATGCATGTGCTATGTTGATTTAATTAAATTTTATATGAGCCCGTACCTATATGTTGGTGTCTTGATAAAATAAAATAAAGTATATATTTACATAATATTTTCACTACACTTTTAATTTTTGTTAAAATCCTAGTTTTTACACCACCAGCCACCACTTGCCATATTGCTCTAGCTATGACACATTTGTGTACATGGTCTACCACTTAAGCCATTGTGAACTTTAATGAGATATTTTGCTCAATTTTATATCCCAATAGCAAAAAAAAGTTAGCATTTATTTATTTATTTGTATTAAAATAAGCCTCTTTTGGTATTCACATTTCCCTTAAGTTTTTTCTTAATCCCACATTTAGCAATTACCGTATTCGGTACTAGCACCATGGTCTAACACGCTACTGTCGCAGTAGACTAGACTGCCTACGACGGGGAGATCGTGGTTCTATCCCGGTCGGGTGTACTAAGGTATGTTTTCCTAAATGCTTTCCTACCCTCTCTCTCCATTCAAATGCGAGTACAATTCTCTAAGCTCAAACCTCCTCATCCTTAACCTATTAGCGCAATTACATAAGCGTACAGCCAAAATGATCAGTAAGACGCTGTGCTAAAAAGTATATTAAAAAAATTAACTCCTGTTACAAATCAGTTAAACATTTGATATGCTTAAAAGATTTTAAAATACTTCTTTTTATGGTGCGCCATGCTTTGGTCATTCTCAGATGACCTAAAGTTTTGTTACAGGGTCTGCGTTGGTGTGTAGAGATGGGAGCCATACTAACAGCTGCAGGAGCCTGGTTGAAAGTGGTTGGAGTCCCGTCAAGTAGCTACTGGCTGGCTATGCTAGGACAGACTATTGTAGGATCAGGTGAAGTGTTCGTCTTGGGAATGCCCCCCAAACTAGCGTCCCTGTGGTTTGGACCGGATCAGATATCTACCGCCTGTTCCATCATCGTGTTAGGCAGCAAGGTTATATACAAATTTCAAACTTTATTTACAAAAACCAAATACACTTATTTTAAATAATCTCAAAGGAACGCTGAATACTAAACAGATATAATGAAAATCTTAAATAAGAACTATGATAAAGGATATATATATATAATAAAAAGAAAGTAGGTTGAAGATAAAAAATGAAGATGAAAATTGACGAAGACAACAGGGAATATTTATTCACTAAAAATTATTGGTTAATTATTATTATTATTTATTAATTATTGGTTAATACTTTAATGACCTTTAACACAACCGATTAGATGAAATACAGGCAATAAGGAGTCTAAATAAGAATAATGGTTAAACATTAAGCATAAGGAGAAGTTAAATTGGTAGATGAATAATATCTGTTGTCTTCGTCAATTTTCATCTTCATTTTTTACCTTCAACTTAATTTCTTTTTTATTATATCTATCCTTTTTCATAGTTCTTATTTAAGATTTTCAATATATCTGTTTAGTATTGAGCGTTCCTTTGAGAATATTTATTATACTCCTCCTTACTAATTTAATATGTATATAATTAATACACTTATTTTAGTTGAATATTTTTTAAATGATCAAAACCAACATATTCTTGTTGAATCTACTTGAAATTTCAAAATATATATTTTGTTCGGTTGTTGGGTTGTTCATTGTTCCACAACAATTTTAAAACTGTGAACATATTTTGAATTTATTGTATTTATACGTTAGCATATTTTCAACACCAAACAAAATTATTTATAAGTTTACTTATTTAATATAGAACTGATTGTTATTCACAAGCTAGGGGCGGCTCTGGGGTTATTTCTGCCCCCTTTGTTGGTGAAGGACCATCTCAACATAGCTGACATAGAGCCCGACCTGAAAGTACTGCAACAAATCATAGCTGGATCCTCAACTCTAGTGCTTGTACTCATCATAATCTGTGAGTTACATATGAATTTTACTTGAAACCACAACATTAACACCGTTGGTATATGCCACATTTGGATTAGACAATACCTTTCTGTTTCACCAACGTATTATGCAAATATTTCAAATTTTCATTATTTATTTTTTAAATACTCAAATAATTTATCAATATGTACCATAATTCATTCAAACTTTAGTTCATTCGACATATTCTACCTAATATAGCGTAATATTATTGTATTAAACAAATTTTTGTTAGAATAACCTGTTGAATTAACCTATTATGGATACATCTGCCACAAGATATAGTATAGAATATCGGTGACCTGGCGGTCTAGGGGTAAGGTGTCAGACTTCTATGCTGGCGGCCGGGGTTCAATCCTCGGTCCCGGCACAGATTTATCTGATTACCAAACCCTTCCTTCACCTCTGACAAGACATCTTGTGAATGTGGGGAATGCCAGGCCTCCACCGTGGTTCGGATTCCACGTTAAACTGTAGGTCCTTCATTTCATCTCACAATCACCCTACCATTACACATTAGCGTAAGTTCGTATAACCCGAACGGGTAGTAAGACGCGATGCTAGTAATAATAGTATAGAATATCAAGCATACTCAACAGACGACACTATTTATGCCACAAGTTCGATAGACTTACGAAGTTTAAAGCTAAAATTTGGATTGGTTTGAATCCATCTATAAAAACTGAGACACCAGAAAAGAAATCCCACCTACCATTAGATGCATTCATTAAAAGGTACTGCAAACATTTCAGACCTTGTTCCCACCAGTGTTTATCAAATATCTAGGTCAGGATTTTGATCCCTAGTAATTAACATTTGAATAATTCTACTTAATGAGTGGTCGTGAACTGATTATCTAATAAAAAAAGAATTCGCCTCACCGTTATACTAACTAATCAAAACAATATAACAAATTTACAAACATGAAATAATTAAAAAAAAAAAGCTTAAATGACCTATTCTTATAAAAATTCTGATTAATTTGGGTTAGCTTAGCGACTTAATTGAATAACACACATATCTTGATGTAAAACACTGTTTGTAGGAGCTCATGGGGCCAGGTTCTAAGAAAGTACATGATCCCGAATTTAAATTAAAAAATTAATATTATTATATTGTTTGAATAAAATATAGTATATTGATCGTCTACATTACTATTTTGGAAATAGGAAAATTAGGCCTAATCCATAATCAAATAGGTGTGAACAGGTTAAATAATCTCGAGGTTCGAATCTCAGTCGCCTGTACTAAAGGTGCTTTTTCCCAGATGGTTTTCCACTATACACCCACACAAATGCGGGTACACATCCTATAAATATGGCCGTCCTAATTCTTTAGTCCATTAGCGTAATTAGTACGTAAGCGTAGAAACCGAACAGGTGGTAAGACTAGGTGCTAAAAAAAAGGAATAAAGCAAGGTTTGGATTAACACTTTTGGGGGCCCTGTGTCAAGTATAACTTGGGGGCCCTTGGAAGTTAGTTCCCCAATGAATGATTATGGTTCATACATGGAAATTAAGTGAATTGAATAGTAACAATTTTGATATTATAAATATTCTATATTGTATACTATTAGAGGATTAATTATGTGCACATCTAACACCCGGGATATTGCTCAAACAAGACAGTCAATATATTTTAGTAAATACATTTTGTTGCATAGAAGGTTAGGTTTTGTTAGGTTGTGTAGACCTATAAAAATAAATATATATATAATATATTTCATACTAAAATATTTTTGGTTTCATGTTAGAATATTTCCATTATTTTAAATATTTACTTTATTCTGTGATTTAGGTACAAATATTTTTGTATTTTATAGGTTATAAAAATCTTAGAAACAATAATGATGGTATTCATCTTCAATTCACCGTGTTCTTGTTTTGTGTGTATAAAAAATAAAAAATGATTGTTTTATGCAATATGACTATTACTTATCATCTGTGGGTGACCAACCAAGCATACTCCTACCGACTGAGCCACTTGGGGTGATTCAATAATCCAACCTGGGATGGCACCACTGGAGCTTAGGAGAAACTTATGTTATAGTAATAAGATTTGCTCCATTCTTAAAAAATTAAAATTCTATGTGATTAAAACTATCAAGGAAGCGTACAAATTTAAAGAATTGTGTCAATCCATCAAAAGTTTTTTCCCTTAACTTCATAGAATAGACTTCTTTGATTAATTCAGAGAAATCAATTTAATTCAATAATTCAAATTTCATGCTCATCAAAGATAAACAATTCAATCTCTTCCGAAGTATCATATTTCGTATTTCATTTAAAAGTGGATTTTAATATGGTAAACGAACATTCATTAGTACAATTTGTTACCTTTATCTTATACATGAGCAACTTCTAGCCACTAATTGGATCTGTTAGTAAGATAAGATAAATATCTCCAATACCTTCTTTCCTCTCACTATCTCTCTCCCTCCACCTTTGCCCAGTCCTCTTTCCTCCACACTTCTTAGTCCATTCAGCCATCTGTCCCTTGGTCTTCCTTTCGGCCTCTTACCCTCTCATCCCCACCCCCTCCATATCCAACATCCTACTGGATATCCTTTCCCTCTCCATTATTCTCAAATGGCCATACCACCTTAGTTGTAACTTCTTTATCCTGTCTAGGACTGGCTCTTCCTTTACTATTCCTCTTACTCTATCATTTCTCATCCTGCCATATTTTGTCACACCGATCTTACTTCTCAGTAATCTCATTTCACTCGCCAGCGAATTTTATCTTGTTCCTTCACCACCCACGTTTCTGCAGCGTACACCAATATTGTTAGGTAGCAGGCATTGTAAATCACTCCCTTGCACTTGTCTGGCAAATCTTTGCTCCAAACCAGGCCTTCTGAAAAATGCTTCTACTTATCTTCCTCTCTCATTTATCTCCTGTTCCTTCTATTTCCCCTACAACGCCGCCCAGTTGCTCTAAATCTTTACTATATTCAATTGCTCCCGTCTCTCTGGCACACCATGTCGTGATCACCATCTCACTCTTCCTTGCCTTAAACCTCATTCCATAACACTCCACCATTTTTTCCCAAACCTCCAGCTGCTCCCGTGCTTCTTTCTCTTCACTAACCCCCTATCAGGTCATCTACAAACACCATTGCTTTCACCTTTCCCTCCCCGATCAATTATACCACTTCCTTCAGAATCTCGTCCATCACTACAAAGAATAGTAGTGGTGAGAGCACACTACCTTGTTTTAGGCCATCTTTTAACTCAAACAAATATGTCTTCTCCTCGACTCCTCTACCACTTTCACACAACTCATGCTACCCTTGTACATATTCCTCAGTCTCTTTACGGTTTCATTCTGCACGGCTGCACTCCTTTATTCTCCAGCTCTTTCCATACTCTTCTTTTGCACAAGCAGTTATAAGCTTTTTCAACATCCAAGAAGACCATAAGCAGGTCTTTTCCGTACTCATAGTGTTGCTCTTGCAGCTATCTCACAGCAAAAATAAGAGCCATGGTCGGCCTTCTTGGACTTAAGCCCTATTGCCCCTCTTTCAATCCTCCTCCTACTATTCCTCTAATTCTTTCCTCCAATATTTTTTCAAACACTATTGCACAGTGGTTCATCAAGGTGGAATAATACAATATTGGTAACTTTATGAATATTGTTGATCATCTCATTAAAAAGAATTCCATATAAAACCGTAAAATTTACAAACTTTCCAATAGCATGAAGTAAAATCAATCATCTTTAATACAAATAAGACTTTAAGATGGTGAAAAATCACCGAAACATGTCATCGTCGCCGTAGAAGAAAAGTATAATAAAATAAAGAGAAGGGAATAAAAAAGAAGATATAACCTTACTATCAATTATTAAATTATATCTACCAAATATAAAAATCCAAGTTTGACTAACTATTAACGGTATAGCTTTAATACTTATCACAATCAAATTGTAGGATGCCCATAAAAACCAAGTAGTTAATAACACGAAAGGTAAAAATAGAACCATTTGTACTGTAGTCAGATTTTAAAAACTGGAACACTTCCTCCCGCACTGATATCTCAGCATCTACTTTAATAAATGACCGATTCATTCTGTCGGCCCCCTTACTTGATAGTTCCTGAAGCAGTGTCCTTGTGTGTGTAAACACCAAATCAGCAGATCTAGAATAAAAGAAAGGAGCTAATAAATTCTGACTGTGTGGTGGCGATCCTATCTTTCATTCCACCCTGCCTGCTTTTATCTCTTAGTAAGTAAGTACGTGTTAAGCAGGGGCAGCTCGGCCCGTCCACAGGGGCCACAGGAGCCCGGACCCACCAACACTTTTTGAACATAAAAAATAGTTTTTTTCTTTATTTAATTTTCTAGCATATTTTGTATAAAACATTAGTATAAAGTGGAGCATAAAGTAATAATAGAGAAGCTGACGTGGGCCAGGTCCTTTAAGATAATCCCCGTAGTCCAGTGGGGTATATCACTCAAGGACATTCCACAGAATTTTTTCGGGCCAGTCTTGAGGGGGGTTGTGATTCGATAAAGATAGTTTCGGTTTTGTTTTAGCATGCAGTGGCATAGCTAGAGTTTGTGCCCCTCGGAGGGTTTCCTTAGTTTTCCGCCCCTTTCAATACAAAACATACTTCGACAAAAAGTCAAAACGACGTATAGGGTAAAAAATAAGACACCTTGCTTATTTCTGAAGTAAACAATTTAATTACAACATTCTACAATGTATTTTTTCTTGCTTTTCTGTTAGAAAAATTGTTGATGATATTATTGAAGTCTATTTATGTTAGTTGCTGTTCTATAGAAAGTACGCCAAGATTTATTAACCGTAAGATGCTAATTAAACATATTAAGTAATTCCCAATCAATTTTAATCTAGAAAAACTGCGTTCGCAGGCGGCAACACTAACAGCAAATGTGAGAAAAGTTCGTAGAGGTATTACAATATTTGTAACAGAGTTCCCAAGACTGAATTTTTGAATAAATTGCAAAAGTTCACGGGGATCTCCCTTCCACGTCTCTGTTTCATCTTGAGCAGTAGCAACAACAACGACAACAACAATAAAACTCTGAAGTCTTTTTCTCTCAACGAGGAACTCTTCCTTATAAATCTCATTGTACTGGTAGTCATTATTTCGTTGACTCTCATATTTGTCATTCAAAAGATTTGACAGATTGAAAAAGACATATTTCTCAGTAAGAGCATGAAGCTGTTGAATTCAGAGGGCTATTTATTAGAGCACTCTGTCCAGCGAGGAAAATATTTTTCTTCTCAACTAAACTCATTTTAATATGCCAATCTAGCATCTCATGACTCTTTACCAGTTTTTCCTTTCTACGTTAACATTGACGCTCCATGACTATCCAAAGATCATCACAAATTTATTTGTCAGAGGCTATTGAATTTTTAACTATTTAGTCCCTCTTCTCAGTTAAACATTATTTTAAAGCCTCGAGTTTTATATCACATTGTTGTACTTTAATGCACTTACGATTTTAGAAAAAAAAATATATATATATATTATTACTAACAATACTCACAACATCCCCCCTAGCACTCCATCGAGTTTATACAAAGTGTTTGACACTTTGACCAGTGACTGAAGTCAGAATATTCCATCGATGGGTCAAGGAAGGAAAAAACGTGAACAAACTCTCCCTAGTTCCAAAAAAGTCTAATAGAATTCGCAGCAGCCGAAGCTACATGAATATCCGCCAAATTCAGCGATGATTTGTACTTGTGACAAATTCTACCTTTCTATTAAGTTGCTTGATAAGTCTCTGAATGCCAGTAAGTTGACAAACAACAAAGCAGCATTATCATATGCTTGTCCTCTACAAATAAATTGAATACCAATTCCATCGTTTCTTAATTTTAGCAAAATCACAGTTGAAATATTCTCGGTGGTTTTATTTTACCTTTTGTTTCAATGAAATCAACAAATGATTATACTAACTTCACTTAATTTACATCGATCATAGCGTAGCGCAAAACTTGTCTTGTTTGATTCTTATGAGAAATATCAGGAGTTCTGTCGAATACCATAGAAAAGTACTTGGCTTCCTTTACTAGCTCGATAGCTTTGCTTCTTACTTTATCTCCCAAAATGTATATAAACGTGTTCAGAATAGTAGGTTTAATACAGGATTTAGCAAATTTCCCCCATCTTTATTCTTCGAACATGTACACGCAGCACTGGATCATAGTTCTCCAACAAATGAACTAAATCTAAAACAAATCCTCTGTTTCCCGTTGAATCAGATTCAGCATTAGTCTTCTTCTTGATGATCCCGCAAGGCTAAATTCTGTTTAGCTAGGAATCTAATCATACACAACAATCTTGAAAGTATCTCCCTCCCCTTCTTCACTTCTTGTTGACTTCTTCTTGTTCCTTTTTATTAATTGTAGCTCCATGTCAGATTTTAATTTTCAACTCCTTCCATTGTGCGAAGGCCTGAGCATGATCTACGCTGGATTCATGCTTGAATATTTTAGGATTAAGTTTCTAGGATTAAGTTGCGATATTATATTTAAGAAATCAAAGTCGAGTTTTATTATTTTATTTATAATAACTTGAATGATAGGGAAATTTAAGTGTTTGGTTATGCATCAACATTTTATTTCTTTTAGTAGTAAATAGTAGTAAATAATAAAATTGCGTCTGACGTTTTGTACTATCCCGACAGAATAAAAACTCTTTTCTTCGTTGCAGTAGACCAAAGGTGCCCCCCCTACCCCCTTTAGCCGCACTACTGTTAGCGTGTATTTAATATGTGTTAAAGAGCCGACAAGCTAGGTGACGAGTGAAAGTGAATAATTGATTGATAGTAGATTATTTATCAAAAACTCTGTATTTTTCATTAAAACTGCAAGAAAAACTTGGAATTGAACAATTAAAGACACATTAGCCTAGTGACATTACATTTATGCAGGAGAATGGCAAGAAAAAAATAACTTTTTTAATGAGTGGTTTGGTAAACAATGATTGTGATTACATTATTTGGTTTGTACAAATAATGTAATCAATTGGTAAGTTTAATTCAAAATTTGTCTTATTTTATTATTTCTGTCTGTAAATTTATTAAGTGATTTTTAAAAATAAGAAAACATAATTTAATTTAATTTAATATGTTAACATGTGGTGAGAAAAAAATGATTATCAGTAAGCTTTGAACTGGCCCCACCAAAAATATATATCACTATCACGTCCCACCCCTGGCGTTAAGTTTAAATATATGTAACTATATAGCTTAGGAGGGTGAGGGGCTAATAAGTAAGCATCATTAAACTCAAAGGTGGTTTAAAAAAAATTGAAGATTGGTTGCCCCTAGAAGCTATTTTAAGTTGTCTTAGCATAGTTTTTTTAATTGATATACTATTAGAAGATATGTGAAATTGTTCTTCCTCCAAACACTTTTGAAAGTTTGATGCTTCTAAAAGCTATTTGAAGCAAATCGTTATTGACAAGGCGTTAAGTTGGATTAGTTCACCCCAGCAATTATTTTAAAACTGAATGCTCCTGAGAGCTCTTTTGATTAGCATTCCACCGGCAATTCTTTGAAACTTGCTTGTCTCTAAAAGCTTTCTTCTGTCTGTTTTAAATGTTAATTGGAGTTAAGTGCTTCCTTCTATAACACATAGTCAAATGATTATTTCTCATACTTTGAGTGCACCGCGGGTCGTACCCTGATTATCCGCAACTACTATTTTAACGGCACAATAAGTCGAGGAAGGATGAGGAAGTCGTTTTGAAACTTATTTGTTTAATCGAATATAAATGAATAAAACATGTAATTAACATTTATTTTGAAAATCAATACACAATGCTTGACAGTTAGCGTTAAAATACAAGTTTATGTTTGTAGATTTGATGTTTGTAAAACAATGTATTCTAGTCCAGCTCTCAGTTTCAAATTTGAGAATATCAGAGGGAAGGGAAATATATCTAGACCAGGAATATTCGTTCCGGGAGGAGGACAAAATCTGGTGGTACTGTACATCAAATAAAATATAAAATTTCAGTATCTATTTCAATTCTAGAGTGAGTGCATTTTTTTATTCATTAATGTTTTAGTTTAAAAACACAACCTCAGTGTTTAAGATTATAAATAATTTATTCTGATCATATATTTTAATATTTCTGCGTGTAAAGTGTATCTAAGTTGCTGTCTTTTAATATAAAGAAGGATAGTAGTAGAATCAATAAATGTTTAAGTAAATTTACAAATCAAGCTACCTTCTTCTTTCCAAGACCTGCCATACCTGATTTGGCGACCAGTACTATCTGTCAACTAGTGGTATGACTTCCCTCACCATTTTAAGTTGTGAAAGAAAAGCGAGAGAATAACATTACTTTACAACTGTTTCCAGCCTGTGGCCTGGGTCAGTATTTTATTCAAGCTTGCTAGGCCTATCGTAGCTTCACAGACCTTATAATCTAACTTAAAACTAGAACAGGCACAACATCCAGTCCCTGACCGTTAATTCATCACTGTGAAGGCGAAAACAACATTTTTCACCAATGATACCTTTTTCGGCCATCCCGGGAATAGAATCTGGGACCCTTAACTTAGTAGATGGACAAGATATTGACTGAGCTAATAATAAACCTAATCAAACCTAATATTCTGGCAATATTAATTTCTTAGATCTTCTGAGTTTTGATATTTCTTTAGACTATAGTTTTTAATATTATTATTATTATTATTTTTATTATTATTAGCACCACGTCTTACTACCCATTCGGGTTATACGCACTTACGCTAATGTGTAATGGTAGGGTGATTTGAGATGAAATGAAGGACCTACAGTTTAACGTGGAATCCGAACCACGGTGGAGGCCTGGTATTCCCCACATTCACAAGATGCCTTGTCATAGGTGAAGGAAGGGTTTGGTAATCAGTTAAATCTATGCCGGGACCGAGGATTGAACCCCGGCCGCCAGCACAGAAGTCTGACACCTTACCCCTAGACCGCCAGGTCACCTAGTTTTTAATAACTCCTCAAGAAGGGGAACTCCCCTGGGAATTTTCGGTCACCAAATATTCATGTATCTCTTTTTTTGTTAGGGACTATCTGCGTGCAACATTTAAGTTTCTTTGGTATTCTGAGATTTGATATATTTGGCTTAGGTTATTTGGAAACCCCCACCACTTGGGAGTCCCCAATTATTTCGGGAAATCGGATATAAAATCCTGGTCGGGTCTACTGAGGGTGGTGTATACTGAATGGTTTTCCACTCTCCTTCCATGTGAATGTGGTTATATTACCATTGCATATAATGCTTCCAGCCTTCTCCCTGCCCCATTACAGTAATTATCATATATACGTCCGTATAACCTGAACAGATAGTGAGACACCAAGATAAAAACAAACAAAAAACATTATTTGTAAAATAACAGTGACTACATTCAAATTTATTGAGAAAAGGTAATTTTCTTAAATTTGTAAGATGGTTGAACTCAATTAAGTACTCTATATATTTTATTCCGTTCTTCTATTATGTTGCACAGTAATTGTGTAGTATAATTATGTAATTGTGTAAAATTAATTATTTATATCTTGTCAATTTTTAAAAGTCAAGGTCAAAATTATATAATGAGATGTGGATTAAAGATAACAAAGAATTATTTGTAAACACATTTTTTTAACCTTTTAGGTAAGTACTATTTTTTTATTAATTTTTTATTTATTGGAATGTAAGAATTCTACCGAATTGAAGTTAAATTAACAGTGCCATCAAATTAATTTTAACTCAACATATCCCTCATAATTATTTACTTAGCTTACCCCCTGACAAAATCTGACACCTTAGCTCACTTGGTAGTGTGTCTGCCTAAGGGTCCCGGGTTTGATTCCCAACTTGACCATAAATTTATCATGGGTGAGATATGGGTTTACCCTTTCACATTGATAAATAAACAGCCAGAGCCTGGATGTTGTGCTTGTCCTAATATTAAGTTATATAATAAGGAATATGAAGCTACGACATTCCTAGCAAGCCGGTGGTGGAAAATATATGACTTGAATCAAAAGAAACTGACTCAAGCCACAGGCTGGAAACAGTAATGGATGTAAAAAAAAACTGCCAAAAAATATTGTAGCAGCTTTCTTTAAACCTGTGTAAATACTTTATTTATTACTCACGATCTCTTTATTGATAGTTCCGTATCATGAGCATTATTAAGCTAGTAATTTTTAATCATTTACTTATGTACTATTTAAACAAACATTAATTTATGCTATCGTATTGATGGAAAATAACCAAACTTATGTTAAACATTTAACAACACATTTTGTATTTACTTTATACAGTATTTAACCATCACCGTTTGTTTTTATCCAACAGTTCTAAAGGATAAACCACCACTCCCTCCCAGTCTAAGTCAAGCTCAACTAAGGTCGTCTTCAAAAGATGTAACAATAAAAGAATTCTTGCTATCTCTAAAAAGACTTCTCACCAGCATTGACTACCATATGCTGCTCTGGAGCTTCGGTATCAACTACGGAGTACTCAACGCTGTCTGTACGCTGCCAAACAAGTTAATACTGTCACATTTCCCGGTGAGGACCCTGGCTGAATGGAGTTGTGAAACTACAGTTTGATTTTGATAGGAAGAACAGTACAAGTTAGGTACTAAAACAATTTTAATACATTCATACATCATGCTATCTGCATCTGTCACTTTTGATAGATATCACCAACACCTACAGAATAACACAAATAATACAGTAAAATGTTATCAATGTTGGCCGCAAAGAAATAGGTTTTAACTATCTATACTGTTCTTCCAACCAAAATCAGGGTATATTAAGTTAAAGATCCTTCCGGTAGGGCAGGGTTGTCCAACTTTAAGTTACCTAAGGACCTCATTTTATATTATTGGACAGTGTGTGGGCCGCATACGTGGAAATTAGGCCTATACAGTATTCACAATGTTTTTTAGTTAACTTATATAGTACATTAAAAGTATTATACACAGAACATTACAGTAAATAATACATATAATAAATTGTACACACTTTAATTCTGGTCATGTTTAAAGAACACCTGAATTATTTTTTTTTTGTTTTACTTTTATAATACTGTAGGTTGCGAGCCGCAAAATATGCTGTCAAGGTCCGTCAGTAGGACAGGCCTGCTGCAGGATATAATGATTATCAATATTTGGCACTGTATCAAAGAAAATTCGTGTGAACAGGATTCTTGATTTAGATTTGTGTGGTAATTGTTACAAATAACGATGTTATATCTAATGATAAAGATTCCTTCTGAAGGCTATTGTTACTATCTAGTCAGATAGAGTATGGAATAATAATCTATTTATTTTGGTCAGGAGCCTTAGTGCAGAAATTGAAGTAATATTGCTGCAAATCGTAGTCTCAAATCTACTGGTGAGAATCCTTCCTGCGGGTGTTCTTAAATTAACTATAGCCCTGTATAATATAATACATGCCAAGTACAAGTGAAATCCCAATCTGAAGGTAAAGTAAGGTCAATATGTCATTGCATCAATATTTACTTTTTAGGGGAGGAATAAAGAACTAAACTAGTTAAAAAAAAACTTTATATTGAGACTCCTCGCTTACTTTTATTGTATGTGTGCTATTTTGGCCCAACTTTAGTTAAAACCCGTTAATTTTCTTATTATTAACACTAATAAATTGCGAACGTTAATACATTCTACATTCATTCATACTCGGACAGTTCTTCAATGAGGGTCCTTAGTTTAATTTTGACTTCAAAGTAACTGCTATATCCACGATGTTAATAATCCAAGACATTTCTTATTTTCAGGGTGGCCAAGAGTTTGCAGGTCGCGTGTCTCTCACGATAATTGTAGCGGGGATGCTGGGAGCTGTAGTGTTTGGTGTATTACTAGATAAGACTCATAAATACAAGTAAGCTTAAAATATGGTATGGTATTGACACTAGTATTAGTTATTGAAGAATCCTACAGTATATTTTAAATATAATATAATGGAGGTTACTATAATATAACAAAATATAATTAAGTCCACCTGTTTGGCTTACAAGTGCATTGACATTTTTCTTTCTTTGGAACATTACGAGCAGAGAACATGCTATTATAATGTGATAGTTCTTATCTAGGGAAACGGCACTAGGGGTCTACATCCTAACCATGGTGAGTCTGGTGGGATTCACGTTCATCCTTGGCACCAAAAGCACCATCCTTGTATACTCGGCAGCAGCTGCGCTTGGGTTAGTACCAAAAAAAAACTATTGTTACCATTTAATAACTGCCGATAAGTATAAACAATAAAACCAACTGGGTGATACATTGTTTAGTGTTTTGGTAAGATCTGATATAGGTTTGAAAATCATTATATAGGATATAATTATCAGAAACAGGTAAAACAACTACCAATGTGTTGATTTTAAAACGAAGATAGTGGCATTTCTAATAGCAGAAAATGCTACTTCTAATCAAATGATACTATGGAGGGCATAGTAAGAATACAAACAAAATAGAGGCGTTGTAAATAACATAGTAGTGTTACCACTAAGTTTGACCATAATAGCAGAATTACAAATAGTACCTAATAGTGTACGTCTAGAAGTACAAAACTATCACCAGAGTTGAGATGTTTACGCTATGGTAGTGGCATTGAAAATAAAATATTATTATTACTAATAACATACTGAAACTACCATAAAAATTATTACATAGCAACATAATCTGTGACACTATCGCCATTATGTCTCATAATCGATGACATTGATAATTAGCTACAAAATTGATACACCAAACCAGCGCAGTATTAGTAAGGTATGCAGAGATTTACTAATACCAACATTAGTAAATCACCACTAGGAACATATATTATTTATTAGCAAGATCTAGACTTTTGACTACGTTTTAATCATATGGCGACGGTCTTAGTGTGATTAAAGCATATTCAAAGCTAGCAAGTTTAAAATTGTGTGAGAGTTGAATCACATTCCTTCTTTCTACTTTCCGCAGACAAATTTGTGAAACGTTGGTTTATTTCTTCTCGCTAACTGTCAAAATCGAGATTACATTTCACTCTTTACGAAGTCCACTTCTTTCTAAAGTATTGTAATTCTATCGTAAAAAGTGAAAATCTCTATTTTTAATTGGTATTTTAATGATGTAATTTGTTCCATCATGACGCTATTAATGCCTTCTTACAATTGACGACATTGGTGCTCTCGGGTCTTGGGTGAGAGCTGTTAAGCCTTGAGTATCCGTGGCCAACTAACTCGTTATCGTAAATAAAACATTACAATTAACTACCATTAGGCCTATCCCACTTCTGACACAAATGTAACAAGACGGGGGAGGTCACGGATCGTTTATAACTCACAGAATATATTGGGAATTCCTTTAAGAATATGGGGATGTGCTGTGTTACCTTTCAACGAAATTGCCTACTTAAAAGTTTTCAAAGCTATTTTGAGAAATGGGCTGCATATTATCTTGATGCACCTAAGCAGTCTAGTTACTATCACGAACTTAAACACCAATGTATAAAATAGAGAGAGAAGAAATTGATCAGTTAATTCTGAGAGGTCTCTTGTTTATTTACTGATAACACTCCCCCTCTTCCTCTGACGATTTTGCACACTCATTCTACTATTAGCGTCTTGAAAACATTGACTTGGTTTTAGAACTACCTTTTTATTGTTTCCTATTCTAGCTATACACATGTTCCCACGGACTCTTTTTAATATAAATCCAGGCAGGATAACTCTGCAGGACATTTTTTGCTGCCAAACCAAATAGTCCACGTTCTAAATGATTTATAATAAATATGTTTACAAAAAGTATTTAAAAAAATTGTGTCACCGTATAACTGTCTTCATAATTATTTAATAATTTTATATATACGCTATATATTTCAAACTCGCTAAATAAAACGTAAATTGACTAAAATGAGAAATCCTATCTTGACCTGCCATGACGTCACAGGTAGGAAACTTTCAAGAGATGTTGAATCTACTACTCCAATACATGGCTTGATTCTCCGGAGACCAAATAGTTGAGTTTTCTCTCCTATCCAACTATAGGGTTGTTAATAAATTGGGCTTCCACCTGTTAAACCAAACTTCCTGTTTTTCAACCCAAAAAGGATTTTTTTAAATTATACTTATTTTGTTCACAAGATGAATTGACGGATTCTGATTCTCTACCTAATTTTCAACGTTGTTCTGTTCTGCTAACAGTTGCTGGTTTTCAACTTTATCCATGGTCTCTGTTGGTCCATTAAACCCACTCGTGGAAAAAAACAAAAACGAAAAAATCACGATGGGGTCCCAAATATTTAGGTGTTCGTTTTATAAATTCAAAAATCATCATTAATTCAGTCTTTATATAACTTTTCAAATTACAATTTGTTCACGATGAATACATCTTACCTCATTACTCGATAATCTAACACAGGGACTCTAATCCGGTGTTCACATAAGGGTGCCCCGAAATCGGACAGGGGTGCCGTGAGATTTCTAGGGTAAAAATATTATATATATATATATATANATATATTAGCACAAAATAATGAAAATAAATAAACGGAGGAAAGTTTTGTATTTTAGTGTTTCTTTGGATTGCACTTACCAAGGCACCCAATGATAAAAACTTCCACACTAAAAGTTAAATTCAATAATTGGGCTTGGACTTAAATAGGAGTACCCTAACCTAGTGAGAAAATCAACAGACCTACTTATAACGTTCTCAACTTCACATTTGTGTGATAAAGCCTTCTCAGCTATGGTAAGAATAAATTCCAAAACAAGAGGTAGACTTCTAAGACTTAAGGATAGTATGTATGTTGCGTTGTGAGCCATTAGGCTAGACATAAAACTTTTGTGTTTCAAACATAAATAGCAAGTCTCACATTTAATAATAAAGGTTTAATAATAAGGTTTTCCTATTGATACCGAATTATTTGTTTTTAGGTACCTCAGACTAGTGTACTAGTTTATTAATTTCTAAAACTGCTGCTCTTTTTTATTATGTATTTTACTTTACTTATTTGTTGTTATATTTTTTAAATTAATTCAATAAAAGTGTAGTAGAAATTTTTTAAATTTTAAATTCGACACTCAATTAATTAAAACACAAACATACTGTTTGTTTCTAGCATTGCTTCTTAATACTTGCTCAATCTATAGCATATCCATCTCTAGTAATTAGAATATATCAGAGGAGCATATTAAAAATTAACAGTGTTTTAGACGTCTAAAACACCGCTAATTTTTAATCTGTACCTTTGATAATATATTCTAATTTGAATTTAAAAAATTAAAAAACAAAACGCTTACAAAAATTATAAAAAATATGTGACAAAGTTCTAATCCCCTGCACAAGGTATCACGAGATTATAATCACCTTCAAAAGGGTGCTTCGAGCCTAGAAAGGTTGAGCATTTCTGATATAACAAATTCAGTTCTTCCAACTTGACTTCTATCAAAATTCACTTTTATTTAAAAATATTAAAAATGATGTTTTAATTACGGTATATTTAACACATTAAATTGTTACTATCGACAAAATTGATGTTTTCAATCAAAACACTGGTAATTAATCTAATAATCTGCTCAATAAATTGACTGACTAAATATCTTCCTTTTATTAAATATGACAACAAACCATTTTTATTATTATTATTTAGACATTTTTACAAAAACATTTTAACTAACAAACAATGTCAAAATCACTCCATTAAATCGGCATGAAACAGTCTAATATCAAATTCAATTCAACAATATCGCCATGGTATTCCTCCCAAAAACAAAACTACAAGACCAGCTTTACAAAAGAGATTCCATAGCCATCTCTTTTATGGTTACAATATATAATTATATAAAACGCAAATAAACAAATTATTAGCTTTGTTGACAATGGTATACCCATGTCCCATTTAGGACACTTATTTTTAAAGCATGTTTATAATAATAATAATAATAATAATAGTAATAATAATAATGACGTGATTTGGTGGGTTAAGTTTAGAATTCTCTATAAATATTGACAAAAGATTAACTTTTAAATACAGATTAAGATTATAATATTATTATATCTACGTAAGATATAGGACTACAAAAAACATTTAAAAAGCTTTATGTATTAATAACTACCTAATTAATTATCAATGGGTGTTATCAATACTATTCCTAGGAATGTTTGTTTCGTATGATTGTTCAAAGCTTCATTCTTTAGTCCCCGCGTCAGTTAG
Organism: Timema monikensis; assembly: GCA_902151445.1. Taxonomy (NCBI): domain Eukaryota; kingdom Metazoa; phylum Arthropoda; class Insecta; order Phasmatodea; family Timematidae; genus Timema; species Timema monikensis. The sequence continues at coordinate 429,393 of CABFVZ010000291.1, read as the reverse complement.
ATGCACCTTTATGCATTCTTATGAAATTAAGAAGACAGCATTCTGAGGCAATCTTTAAGCAGTAAAGGAATGTAGACTTATTCAAAGAAATGTTCTGAATTTTTCTTCCACTCCTACCCCATGTAAATTTTAGTATCTAAATAGCCTAATTTTGAATTGAATTCTCATAATATTTCCATTGCAATGCTTTTTTTTATTTTTAAATCGCGTTTTACTACCCGTTGAGGCTATACGTATACACGCTAGTATGATAAGGATGCGGCTGCTTGAATTTATAGGAAGTGTATTTGAATTTGTTTGGAGGTAAAGTGTAAATCAGTACACCCAACGGGGATTCTAACCCCTATCTCTCAATCATCAGCAGACGTCTATTGCAGTGGAAATCAACCTGTTTTGTTCGCATACTCCCAGATGTAATTTCACTTTAACTTTGTACAACCAAAATTATGGTGGCATAATATTCTATACTTTATATCTAAAACAAATTACAACCTAATTGATGTATTAAAAATAGCGCTCCCAGAGCAAATTACCTCACGTCCGGGTATTTTAAAATCTTACGCACACCCTAAGATGTATAAGCGGGCCCCAGTTTGAATACCACTGGTCTGATCTATTGCGGAGGTGACGCCTTAGACCACCCAGCCAACAAAGTGGGTGACAGATAATTTACATGCGAGGTGGGTGTCAGGATGAGGGGAACTTGAGGATTGTTAATATTGTTCCTCAACCACAGTTTGTGATATTTTAACCAATTTTAGTGGTAGAAACCATAACTTTGGTGTCTTAGATGTTTGATTTAGTATCTGTAATGTTCCAGTGTGTTCCTAGGAGGCTATATCCCTGTGGCCTACGAACTAGGAGCAGAGTTGACCTATCCACTATCTGAGGGTACAGTGACCGGAGTTATGCTCATACCAGGAAGTGCACTAGGGATATTATTCCCCACGGCAACCACAGCAGTGTTAGAGCGCTGGGGAGACATTGCTGCCAACATGGTGATGTGCGGTGGACTGGTGTTGGGGGCAGGGCTCACTGCTGGAATATCCAGAAACTATTACCGACTGAGGGCTAACACTCTTCTTGGATCGAGTAGCAAAGAATAGTAGCAAATATGGGTAGAAAGTGAAAGCGTATTAATCTGATACGATCAAATCTACTCCTATAAATAGAGTTAATCCTCCAATATCAGGAGTTGTCTTTAACATTGTACATTTCAATCTGTCCCATCATCTTTAATTGCAGTTTCTGATGTATTTAAAACTAGTTCAACCATCAATCTTGTGTACTTAAAATGGTTGGCAAGAAATAACACTACTTTAGATGGCCATTAATAGATGGCGTTTTGAAATATTTCTTTATTAATTTAATCAAGGGGAAAAGACAGTAGGCCTTAACATTACTTGAGTCATGTAATAAAAAGTATAACGCAGAAAACTACTTGAATCTTAAAAAACAAAAAAAATTCAGAAAAAAAACAATAATTCAGTCATTGCTGAATAAAAACGGAAACAAATTTTTTCCAGCGCAAGACACAGTTTTCTAAGGTATCATAAATGGAGTTGAATATATAATTCTGTTGATGTATTAAGTATTCTGTGCATGACAAAAATTGTTCCTCATCACCAACCAATTTGTTGTAGCTCAGAACAAAACTTTTAGGCTTATGCCTGTTGACTCATCCAGCTTCAGGGAAAATATTCCCCCCATCACTCATTTTTTCAGCTACTTTTATTACAACATTAGTAACCATGTACTCAATATAACGATAAATTTTATAGTTTGACAATGGTACAAAATATATTTATTTTTCAGCTGCATCTAATAAAATGGATTTAATAATAATATGTTTGCATGCGGGACAACAAATTCTTAGCAATTGTGTGAGGCTGCATCTTCATTGCTACTATCTCAGCCACTTTGTATCTGGTTCCTTGGGGTTTTTCAAATATATTTGTTCTTTTTTCCACAGATTTTGCTTGTTTTACTTCAGATAATAACAAATAAATAAAACAGATTTTCTGATAAAATGACTGTGTTTTCACTGCTTTGTATTCAAATCTATTTTTAATTTACTCGAAATCATGCTTTCATTCATAAGTTTTCCTCCACAAACCCCACATTCAGGAATCGATCTATAGATCTATAATATTTTATTCTTTTCGGTTGGAGGGAAGGAGGATTGTGGATGGGTTGGTAGTGGGGGAATGAGGGATGTGGAGGGGAAGAGGGTGTAAGTGTTGGAGTAAGGGTGAGCATGTTTGGGGGACCAGGGAATCTACCATTATGCGTTCAATAGTTAGGCGTGGAGTGTGATAAGGTCATGGGTGGGGGAAGGATTAGCTATTCCATACATAATGATAAGTAGGTGTGGAATAGAGACTAGAGTTGCACCGTGAATGATAAAGGGAGTTGATGTATGTAATAACTCAACAGGAGAAGGGAATTTAACGTTATGGGTTCGAGTAATCTAATGGGTAGAGGGGAGGAGGGTCGGTAATGGGGTGGTATGGAGGTATGTGTGGGAGAAGAGAGGGTTTGCTGAGTTAGGCTGTGGGGGCTGGGTCGGATATGGGTACAAGGGGGGAATTCACCATCATGTGTTCAAGTCTCAACGCTGGAAACCCAAGTGCTGCAAGTGGAGGTAATAAAGAGAGTTGCAAAGCTAATCGTATGGAAATTAGCGGAATGGGTTCAGGTACCTAGTTGGGTTTTGGGTTGGGTAAGAGGAGGTGTGAAGAGTGGTGGAGAGCGGGTGGGTCAGAAAGGAGGGGAAGGGAGCGGTGTTGGGGGAGGTTGGCGGGAGGGGGTGGCGGCTATTTTGCCAAAAGAAAGTTGTCCAGGTGGGGCTTATTATCGCTACTAAATACATTTTATAACCAAATGATATTATAATAGTCTTATTTATTTAATTATATTATGAATTGGGATTAGATAGTCAACTTGATACAAATTAAAATGGATAGCTGTATCCAGCAAACCCAATTTATTACCAAATTATAGCAATTAGTTAGACTTTATGAGCCCTATGATATTACCAAATTTTTTAAATGTAATTTATGCATACTATTACTTAATCAAAAATTAATAGTTTAACTGTATACACCTATGACCTAAATCAAATATAGTGTTTATTTTTAAGCACACATGCCATAGCCAAATTCAGAAAATAAGTTCAATTTTATGCACCCAATTTACTGTAATTGATAGCTAAACGTAGTGCAACCATACTATTATAAAATTTTAACTGAAACCTATTTAAACTTAATGCACTCATTTAGTTACCAGATTTTTATAAAGACCTAATTAAACGTAGTGCACCCATGCTACTAACCAATTTTAAAGGAGATCTAATAGAACTTAATTTACCCATGTTTATTATCTCATTAGAATGGTTTGTTCAGATTAATGAACGTACAGTATTACAATATTATAATGTATGATTCAACTATAGGTATCCATGTACACATTCAAATATAAAATGTAATATTATGCAACGATGCTGTTATATTATTTCCATGTCTCACTAAGTTTAAATATTACTTGGGCTTCCAGTTTAACGTCCAAGATTTGAGTATCTAGCCAGCAGTTGTCTTCCTACAAAAATTTGTTCTTGTTTTAATATAAAATTTAGTATAATAAATTATTTCAATATAAACAGCATGCAGTTTCATTCTGAAGGACTCTTTAACCCTTTTGTATTACCTTTCCTTTCTAGAACCTTTTTATTTTTAATCGTAATGATTAAGCTGTGAAACCTAATGTCACACTAGCGGTAAAGTACCTTTCCCTTTTTAATTGCAACCTTATTAGAATAATTTTTTTTTAAAGAAACGCACCAATTTACAACATATATAAGTAAAAGAAAAGCATATTATTGCTTTAGCTGCATCAATCATTCAGACCTTCTGTAAAACGATTTGTTTGTGTGAAGGCGACAAATGCTTAGGCCTACTTAAGATTATTTTATTTTACTAGAGGTCACCTTTGTTCAGTTAGTATCATGACTGACTAGCAACATAACAATACTGGGTTATATCTCCGCCATATATAGTTATTATTTTCATTGTATCTGACTCAAATAAAAAGCTTCAATTACTAGGCCTATTCTAAAAACCGACATAACATGGTAGTTGAGCCTACAGAGTTTACCTGAATGGGCCTAATCTTATTTAAAGGTGAAAAAACAAGCTAGATTATAAACTTTTAATTAACTTTGATTTTTTTATCTAGTTGATTTAAATACATATATATATGCTAATTAATAAAAAAAACTAAGCAATCTTAATCGATAGTGAGCATTAAGGCCTACCTGTATGTTTTATATTGTAAAGTAGATAATAGGATTATAATAGTGCTAAATTCAAATTGATAAGCTTTATTTACTTAGAACTTCCCGAGGAAAGACCGCAGGACTTTAGGGTATAAAGACAGAGAAGCTACCAACTTTGGTAAATAACTCATGTATATAAGTAGCACCAATTTGATACTTCTATAATTTCTGCATTTTAAATGAAATAAACTTTTTTTTTAAATGAGTGGATTTTTTTTTACTAATAAAGCCAAACATATCGTTTTACACGGCACACTTACAACATATTTTGTATAATGGAGCGTTCTATCTCTCTCATTGGCTAAATTATTTGTAACTGCGTTAGCTTCCCAGTGTTGTCGGACAGGAAACTAACAGCTAATGACACAACGCCTCACCAACTCGTAGTAGCATATAAACATTTTAAAATTATCACTGTTTGGGCTTGTCCTGGTATGCGACTTAACTCGATAGAAGATTTTCTACCAAGTTTCAAAACTAAGGTCTAAGGGTCCGTTGCCGGTCTTCACAATAGATTTGCTGAAAAAAAAGAAACTTGGCTAGAGCTAATTATTAACAAAATTATTTTATATATCATTAAGAGTAATCATTCTTCAAAATGTTCTCAATGCCACTGATAAAATCCCAATTATGTAATTCAAGGTTTACCTTTAGTATAATCTCAGCTGATTGATTCAAAGTTTACTTCTAGAGCAGTCTCATTTAACCTTCTGTGACTGGCGCTTTTGTATTTTCGCAACAGCTGTATTTTAATTAATTAATTTTTTTAATTAAAGGTAATTAGGTCGGAAGCACTCAAGTCTTCCTCAATTAGTTCCTGCTGCATAACATGGTGTCATCAAATATTTTTTTTTTTAGTTTATTTTTTGAGATTGACTGGCTCCATGCAGTAATATTGTGAATACGCGATGGTGCCAGTCGTGACGTCATATTACGCCTGGCTCATTGTCACCCTATGTTTAAAATAAAATAATACAGTAATAACGTAGAAGTAAGTAATAAGTCCTTTTCTAACACAGTAAAATATAAAACAATGCCTTACATTTTTTTTCCTGATAATAAGATATATTTAACATAATTGTAATTTTCTTATTTTTAACATAAAATTTACAAAAATACAATATTATTTAATATGTATTTAATACTATTGATTCCATACTAATATTATGTATTAACGTATGTATTCTTTGTTGTTATTTAGAACACTATAGGATGCTGCAAAAATTCAACGTCACCAGTCCTCATGTATTTTTAGCGCCAGTCCCAGAAAGTTAACTGATTTACTTGAAAGATGCATAGCTTGTCTCTAATGCACTTTCAGTTGATAGATCCGTAGTTTACTCTTAAATTGTTTCAATTAATTGAATCAGGGTTTACTTAGTGCAGCCACATATAATTGAATCAGAGTCTACTTCTAATGAAGCCCCAGATAATTGAATCAGAGTCTACTTCTAGTGAAGCCTCAGATAATTGAAAAAGAGTCTAATTATAGTGAAGCCCCAGTTATTTGAACCAGATTCTAATTCTAGTGAAGCCCCAGAATATTGAATCAGAGTTTACTTCTGGTTCAGCCCCAGATAATTGAATCAGAGTCTACTTCTAGTGAAGCTCCAGATAATTGAATCAAAGTTTACTTAGTGCAGCCCCAGGTAATTGAATCAGAGTCTACTTCTAGTGAAGCTCCAGATAATTGAATCAGAGTCTACTTCTAGTGAAGCTCCAGATAATTGAATCAGAGTCTACTTCTAGTGAAACTCCAGATAATTGAATCAGAGTCTACTTCTAGTGAAGCTCCAGATAATTGAATCAGAATCTACTTCTAGTGAAGCTCCTGATAATTGAATCAGAGTCTACTTCTAGTGAAGCTCCAGATAATTGAATCAGAGTCTACTTCTAGTGCAGCCCCAGGTAATTGAATCAGAGTCTACTTCTAGTGAAGCTCCAGATAATTGAATCAGAATCTACTTCTAGTGAAGCTCCTGATAATTGAATCAGAATCTACTTCTAGTGAAGCTCCAGATAATTGAATCAAAGTTTACTTAGTGCAGCCCCAGGTAATTGAATCAGAGTCTACTTCTAGTGAAGCTCCAGATAATTGAATCAGAGTCTACTTCTAGTGAAACTCCAGATAATTGAATCAGAATTTACTTCTAGTGAAGCTCCAGATAATTGAATCAGAGTCTACTTCTGGTGCAACCCCAGATAATTGAATCAGAGTCTACTTCTAGTGAAGCTCCAGATAATTGAATCAGAATCTACTTCTAGTGAATCTCCAGATAATTGAATCAAAGTCTACTTCTAGTGAAGCTCCAGATAATTGAATCAGAATCTACTTCTAGTGAAGCTCCAGATAATTGAATCAGAGTCTACTTCTAGTGAAGCTCCATATAATTGAATCAGAGTCTACTTCTAGTGCAGCCCTGTTTATTTGACCAGAGCTTACTTTTAGTGCAGTTCCGATTAATATATGAATATATACATATATAATTTATTCTTGTCAGTTTAATTTAGTAGATACATATTTTACCTCTCTGAAATTCGAGTTAATAGCTTCAAAGTTTACCTCAAACATTACCTTTATTTTTATTTTTTTAAGTTTAGCATAGTGCCTAGCTGTTTTGGCTGAATGCATATGTGCTAATTACGCTAATATGTTATGGAATATAAAGGTTGAATTAAGAAGAAGTGTGCCTATATTTGCATGAAGGGAGAGTGGAAAACCATTTAGGAAATATCACTCTCAGTTCACCCTACCGGAGTTTGGACCCCGAACTCACCATCATCGGCATTCCCGCCTATTGCGAAAGTGACTCCTTAAATCATTCTACCAGCGAACGAGTTTCAGTTGATTGATTAACTGATAAATTAAGTGCAATCCTAGACTATTGTCACTAAATCAATCATTTGTATCTCCGGTTAAATATATATATTATTGGTTTAGTGTCATGCATACACAACCACTCGAATTGTGCATCGTAAGAAACATAGCCAACCTAAGCTATTAGTTCAAGCATTAGGTGTGTTCCTAAATACATTTTGTTTGAAAGTATTTGGCTTGTCTTTGAGCATATTTTGAAAAGTAATGTCTTGTAAACGCTGATAAAACCATAATGTAGCCTACATAGGTTCAAGACTAGCTATAAATAATTTGTAGCGTTCAATAAAGTAGTATTTTTTTAATCGCCTCGTCTTACTACTAGTTCAATATGTATTTTTAAACTTTTTTTGACGGAACCCTTAATCTTACCTCAAGGAAACCCAAGGTTCCATGGATTCCTATTTAGGAAACTCTGCCGTCGACCATTCGGCCACTGATGTGGGTGTAATTTAAAATTAAGTTGAGATAGGTAATACATTTGACCCGCCTCGGTGGCGTAGTTGGCTAATGCGCTTGTCGTGTGGGGAGATCGAGGTCCGAATCTCGGTCGGGAAAACTGGGGGTAGTTTTTCCTAAATGGTTTTCCACTCTCCCTCCACGCAAATGCGGGTTCACTTCCTCTAATTCAACCTTCTTAATTCCTAATCCATTAGCGTAATTAGTACTTAAAGCGTATAAACGTATGGGTAGTAGACGTGGTGCTAGATATTATTATTATTATTATTATTATTATTATTATTAATACATATGAGCTCAACATAAACTATTAGTTAAAAAAAAAAATTCTATCATTATCCTTTCGGTTATGATAATGAGTGTTTGAATAGTTTCTATTTACCTCTCAATAAACGTGAGGTGATGTAAGTAAACAGAAGTAGGTGTTTTGTGATTGTTAGTATGACCTTGAAAAAGTTCAGTAAATAATAATTATATATAGTGTCTTGTGTACATTATCCTCATTCTTCATTAGATCACTTCAAATAGTCTTGGATGTATTCAAATGGTTGTTCTTACTACAATAAACTATGCACTCGGACAGTCCTTTATTGTTCAAGGCAATAACGTATTGACTTTTGTCATTTATGATGACAAACCAAGATCGAGGAAAGAAAAACTATTTTATTCAGTTTACCTATTTAATTGAATTAAACCGAAACAATTACCAATGGGTTTAAAATAAATTTTAAGGTTAGTTTGTTTCAATCACAGTTCTAAGTATGTGTCCCCTTGTGATGATCGTTTATGAAACAATAATATTAATCTGTCAAAACTGTCACCGGAAGCTAACAAGCGCAGGGTGAGAGCAAGTTTTTCAGGAACTGCAATGACTTTTCGGTAGTTAGTGTCTTTCCGTGAAATGTTTGGACCTCTAAGGTTCACAAGGTATTCGAAATCACTACTTGACATTCGCACAAAATCTTTGAAACTGTCAATACTTGATAAATCACCTATTTCAAGTTTTCTTTAATCCTTTTTCAAGTCACTTATGATATAATTTCCACTTTGCTTGTCCCTACTTTGAACGTTTGGACGAACCCACATCCTTTTCCTATTTTTATGTCTTCCTGCACCAATAATCACCACACAAGCTGCAACAATACCCACCTCTTCCTGTGACTTGAACTGGAGGAGCTGCCAATAACATGTTATTAACGAAAATTCTCTCGGCTATTAACTTGTTAATATACATGTTTCAATAACTTTGTTCCCCACTTTTAATTTTGACGTTTCAAATTGTTCATGACATGCTATCAACATTTTTGTCGAAAACATAACTATAAACTTTTGTTATTAACATTTACCATAACTGCTAAAAATTTGTTCAGTAAAATATTTGGTTTGCTACTAAAAATGTTTTTTCTATTTTCTTGGTGTATAGCCACCTTAAACCTGTCTTATGACAATTTGATTCCTTTAGTCAGTGAACTTAGACCACCAATGCAACCAGTCCTCTACCTCGTTCTTCAGCTCCCAGAATTTTCTTCTATCCTTTAAATCCGCTCATATTTGATTCCTCTTTCTTCCTAAGCTCCTCTTGCCCTCAACCTTTCCTTCTATAAATTATAAAAACACATAAACAAAATTATAATCCCTTCTTACTAAACATGAAAATATTCTGGACAGAACCTAATTTTCATGCGCCCACCAAGTGAAAGTTAAGTTTGGTTGGATAGGTAATATTTCTGTCGAGGATATTTTTCGTCATTCTAGATGAACTTGAAAGAAAAAAAATTGACAGTTGGCAATTTGGCAACCACTCAAATTCACTCTAAGCTGGTGCAGAATTTAACTCATATAAGCTTATGAGATAAAGTGTTTGTGGGGGGGGTAAAAAATACTTAAAATACAGTCTATCACTGGTTTTATTTCAAACTATAATTAGTGAGAATTCAAAATTGATGGTGATTTAAAAAAATGAAGAGTCGATGATAATCAAAATTGGAAATCAGGATTTTGAAAACATATAACAGTTCAAGTACCTGGGAAGTCTGCTGTCAGAGGATGCAAACTGCACCAAGGAAATTAGGTCAAGGATTACCATGGCCAAGGAAGCTTTCAACAAGAAGATGTTACTGCTCACCAGCAAGTTGAGTTTGAAACTGAGGAAGAAACTGATGAAACGCTACAATTGGAGCATTACACTGTATGGAGCAGAAACTTGGACTCTTAGGAAGATGGAAAATAAATGCTTGAATAGCTTTTAAATGTGGTTCTGGAGAAGTCTTGAGAAGATCATGTGGAAAAAGGGCGAAAAATAAGTCCTAAGACGATTGAGTGAGAAGAGAACCATTTTGTATGTGATTCCTCGATACAAAACAGTCTGGATTGGACACACTCTTAGGAAGAACTGTCTTCTGCACGTCATAGAAGGAAAGATAGAGGTAAATAGTAGCTTAGGAAGAAAGAGGTTTCAAATATTGGATGAATTTAAGGAAAGAAGAAAATTCTTGGAGCTGAAGGAGGAGGAGGCAGAGGACAGAGTACATTGGTGGTTTAATTTCACTGACAAAAGTACTGTACCTGCCAAAAGATAAAACGCATAATAATAAATATGGTATTAACTACAAGCTAGTCCAACCCAACACATCTTAGACTTAACCTTCCACTAATCTACAATTTAAGGTTAGGTTAACCTAGGATGGCTGATATTGTTATAGTAAAAACTTTTAATTAGTTGAGCAAAGCTCGTTCACTTCCCAAGACCAGCATGTTATTATTGAGGTATTGAGAGCAACGATTTTTCCTCTTTTTCTCGTAAACAAACTTAAAAAATACTGACTTTTAAAATAAATTGTCTTACCCATATTGGACACTAATATGGCATTTTCCCCGTAAGTATTTTGCAAATAAAAATATATAATGAAAAGTCTGATGGAGCTAAATTAAGCATGATCTCTTCTCAATATTTTTTTTCCAAACGCCAATATACAGGTTGTCCAGAAATTCGTGGATACGGAATGTACCACCCAATTCTGTGCCCCAAACTAAGTAGAAAATACTCTTTGGTAAAATTACGTTAGGCCCTCAGTTACTTAGTTACCTGTGGTATAGTGGTCAAAGTTTCTGGCTACAGATCCAGAGGTACTGGGTTGGATTCCCGGTGCTTCCAACATTTATCTGTGAATAAGTGGGTCTGGAACGGAGTTAAACTCAGCTTCACGAGGACAAATGAGGAGCTACTTGAATGAAAAAGTAGCAGCCCCGTTTTAGAAAACTGATATTAATGGCCATAGTGCTCGTTTTGCTGACCCCATGACACCATACAACCGCAAAAGTTGGTACTACCATCTTTAATGGTGGAGTTATATAGCTGCGGTATGTATGCTCAAAACTATATATATGCCGCAGCCACAAATAAAATATTTGCTTATTCATTTAATCATAAATGATATTATTAAACATTATTTATGTATAATAATATTTGGCAATAGGAGATTCCATCAAATTCTTATTGTAATGAAGGAAATATTGATTCAAACATTCGAAAAAAAAAAGTAATTGTTTGTTTATTGTATTTACAATTTTATGAATTTAATAATAATAATAATTACATTTGCAGGGATGACAGTATGAAGTGACCCTTGGTCACTAACTTCACTGATACAATCTAATGGCGTTATTAGAAGACCGAAGGTTCAATTTTAGGATGATTCACTACTTTGTTTGGTCTACCAATAACATATCAAACAAATCCACCTTGGCTGACGGAAGCACTTGCTAACAAACCATGAACGTGTATTCGCTTTGTTTGCCGGTTAGTTTACCACCTTGTCACGAGAATTTGTCTAGATAATATATAACCCCACGAAATTCCATAAAGAGTATGGACCGAAACACACAAAAAGGCATTGCTTGAATAATGAAACACCAACATAGCGTTCACATAGTAAACGAAGCTGATCAAGTAGCACTAACCAAAACAAACAACAATCTGGTCTAACAATCATTTAATCAGTTCTGTTCTGCGTGGTCAGAATTGTGATTTTGTCTTTTAGAGTGTCAACCTCTTCAAAAGAGAATACATCTAGGAAGGCTTGGCTATGAAACTTGAAACATTTACGGATATAATCTGTTCAAAGCTTTTAATCTTTGTCGATGGTTCACAATAATTTAATTCAACCTAATTGTTTATTGTTAAAAGAACTTAAAACTGTGGTGACTATATTTTATAATTTTATATTTACCGTATATAGTCTTACGTGTGATAAAAGTTTCCATTCTAAGGTATTATTGCACTAATATCATAGGCTTGCGTGTGATAAGAATCATATGTTTAAGTGTGTACTTATAACGTATTAGTTATTGATGAGTTCATCCATAGCTTATATTTAAAAAAAAAAATCACTTCTATGTATAAAATAATTCTTATTGTTGTTGATAGGATATAAGTGCTCAAGTTTATTGATTTATTAAACCACTACTAAACTATCAGTCGTTGAAATTCGTGATTAACCCTATATTTGTCAAGGAATCAGTGGCTGAGCTAGTTGACTTAGTCCATCACCGTAAAAACACCAAAAGCTAAGATCATTGATTCGTAAAACTATTCGTAAAACTTAAATAACCAGAGCAACCAGATGTCGAAGCAAGTTGACTATACCCTTGTCCCGGCGAAGGCATTGGAAGAACCCGCGAAATTTAAGGTGCAAGAAGATACTAGAGTGAAGGTGTACCCCAGGAGATGGCTAATGTTGCTCATGTTTTCAGTATGTCTGCTCGTCAACTGCGTTCAGTGGATCCAGTACTCTATAATTCCTCAGGTCATCACACGCTACTACAACGTCAGCACCACTTGGGTGGACTTTACCTCAATCATCTATTTGGTGATTTTTGTACCTGCAATATTCCCTGCTTCATACATCCTAGACAGGCTGGCAAGTTTATGTATGGTTTTATCTAAATTAATTTACAGCATAACATGTTCTTGAAGTCTTTGAATCCAAGCATAGATGCTTAGTAACTATATTAATGTTCCGTGTTATAACTATTCCTGGATTTTAATGCTGATTTTGCTCTAAGCATTCCACTATAAAACACACATTGACAACACAATGGTTTTCTAGTTTAAAATACAAAAACTATTAACAGAAGCTAAGTATGAATATTCTTAATGAAATAACTTGTGTTCCAGGGCTTGCGATGGGCAACCTTGCTTGGTGCTGGTCTGACCGCTCTGGGCGCCTGGATGAAGGTCTGGTCAGTGTCTCCTGATAGGTTCCTGATCACACTTCTTGGTCAGACAGTGGTGGGACTAGGCCAAGTGTTCCAGCTGACCACCTCTCCCAGGATGGCTGCAGTCTGGTTCGGGCCTGATCAAGTAGCCACAGCCTGCTCGATTGGTGTATTCGGAAACCAGGTGAGGAAGTAACGAAAAAGACAGGTGAGGAACCATTGGAGAAATAAATGAAAAGAACCAAAAGAGAACATCAAGTGTAGCACCAAGGATATAGATAAAATATTTGTATCCTTGATAGGCCTCTAGAGAAGTAAATATGAAATATCAATCATAAGAAGCATCCAGAAGATACCTGAAGGGTGTGTACAAAGGGAGAAATCAAGGATTACATATAACAATATGAGTCTTAAACTATGGCTAAATGTAAAGGCCCAGGGGGTGGAAAACTTCAAAGATCCCAAGGATGACTGCCCTGTAAGAGCCTATCTAAGAATATTATATCAAAACGTAGGGAAATCAACTATTAAAAAGCTAATAGACAAGACATTGAGTCATCTACTTTAACCCCAAAAGTTTTAACTATCCTAATTTATGTTTTTAAAACAAATTAGGCTCAGAGGTACTCCCAATAAGTAAGGAAATTTAGAGACTAAGAGAAGAATGTAGGTATGATTAAGTGTAAAGATTAAAAAAAAGAATGTATTAAGAGATACATTCGAACTAAGTCCCAAAGTACAAGCAATAAAGAAAGTGATAGCTGACTACTACCATGTTATGTTTTACATACTTTACCTTAGATATATATACAATAAGAGAGGAGAGTCATTACAAATAAATAGTATGTCATTTGAAAGGATATTCTAAACTACCAAAATAATGTCACAATTTGGGGAAAAGATTATGATACATTTCAAATATTAAGTGAGCACACTATCCTCCTGGTGTCAGTATTAGGATCCAGCCACTCTCAGTAAGCTAATGTATGTCTATTGCTCACCATGGTTGTTGTATTCATTGAATCAAAATTGTTTCTGGACTGTGAGTTTATAAACATGTGTTGCAGTTTGGAGTGGCTTTGGGCTTCCTGGTGGTCCCGCTTATAATCAAGAACCATGACACACTTTTGGACATCGGATCGGACCTTTCATTCATGTTCTACACTTTGGCAGGCATTACCTCAATTGTTTTCATCATCGTCCTCATTTGTGAGTTTCAATTTTATATAACCAGAAGTATTTGCATGGTTTTAGTTTACACATTAAGTTCCAGTTCTTGCTACTATCTCAAGGAATGTAAAACTCAGAATATACAAAACAATAATTTTATTGTTATAAAACATGGTATCTAACCTTACACGACGAAAACAAATTTAGATGTGTTCGAAAACAAGGTGCTTAGGAAGATATTTGGTCCAAAAATGGATGAGGATACTGAAGAGTAAAGGAGGTTATATAATTATGTACTCATTACAAGACATTGTTAAGATATTGAAGTCTCGTTGGTTAAAGTAAACAGGACATGCAGTGCGAATGGAAGATTCTAGAACCTTGTTCAAGGTATTGACTGGCAAACTCAATGGGAATAGAACGTTGGTAAGACATAGATGCAGATGGGAGGATAACATTAGAATTGGCCCGAAAGAAATAATGTGTAATGAAGTGGAGTGGATAGAACTAGCTCAAGATAGGGATAGGTGGAATACCTTTGTAAGTGTGGCAATGAACTTTCGAGTTCCTAATGCCATATATTATAGTGAGGCTCCATTATAGTAGCTAGTTACTACTGTTTGTACCCAGAACTCCCCTCATAGTTACAATAAATACTAATACACCTCTTAAAACCAATAATATGTGCTTAGTATTCCTCATCAAATACCAGGGCTACCTACAATACTATATTAATCAGTTGGGAAATTATGTTTTCGATCAAATAGACAAAATGGAGGAAAAAATGTTAGGAGAAACAAATATATTTTCATACTATGTATAAAACAAGAAGTTTTAAAATTAGCCATATTTATTCAAATATTCAATTACAGGCAGGCTATACAGTAAATACGTGTAGGCAAGTAGTCTGACTTTTGAACTTAAATTTCTTCAGACAACTATTAAATTTTTGAGTGAATTTGAAATATTATAATTTCACTAAGGCTTTAAAACTTTAACTCGTTAGCCTGTGTTGAGACTTATTTTTAAAGTAATACACAATAGAAAAAAATTGTTTATAACTATGTGTTGGGCTAAAAAGCATCAATAGGTTAAAATCAAGTTTTCGGGAGTGTACATAATTAAGAGCTAAATATTTCCAGTGTTTGAATACTTTGTATTGTTACATAATCTTTGTATATGTAATGTTCGTTTTAACTGGTATAATCAGTTCTTGTAGTTTTGCAGAAAAATCATATACTTTCATTTTTAATTTCCAAAACCTTCGATTGTAGTTTTGCAATTTGTACTCCAGGAAATACTTTGACATTCAAGAATTCCAAATTGCAATCTAATTATGCTGAAGCCATGTGTATTTCATAGCTCTTTAACAGATTTTTGTCTACCATCACCGTCGGGATATTGCTTACTGAAGTCGAAATGCTTCCCTTATAAGTGTTCTTCAACATTATGTAAGGATAAAGCGAACTAACATACTCAAACATCTCACTCTGACACTAAAATGTAAAGTATTGAATACTGATATTCACTTCGGAACCACTGATAAGGTAACCAAGCTAATAATTACCAAATATTTGTGCTCAACGTCTATGCATCACCAATTTGTCAGGTCAAAGGTTCGATGTCTGAGGACAAGGGAACAATATTCCGTAAGGTGTGAGGTATATTCCAGGATTGCTTAAATAATGTCACGCACGTAACAATACTATAGGCTTATTAAATCAAAAGTTCACACGTACACGGTCGTCCTAATGACGAGTCTTGGGTCCACCCATCCCCGGTCATCAAAATGTTAAACGGTCATAGCTTGAGAAGTCTTTACTACACTCAGCAACTCTACCTTTTTAAGACTCACTACTACATTTTGTCAACTGCTTTCTCAAGACTCTCTCGCCTCCATTTCTCTAGAGACCAGCTATATCATAATCAACTAGAATCCGCCAACTCCTGGGGGATTCCGTTGAAGGCATAAAGTGCCAATAAACTCGTTGATACGCACGTCACACAAAACCACGCGATGCTTAAACATCACTTTCAACAGAGTCAATGCTTTTGCCCTGGAATCCACATTTATGGGCCTACGCATGGATTTAATAGGAAATAGCTCACATTTCAGATAAATGACTCTACAATTACAAAGTGATTGGTGATAGGTGAACTTAGAATAGATACAAAACTCTTTGAGAGTATCATCACTAAATTAATAGCTTCACAATTATTTGATTTGCTGTACTGAAGTCGTAGATGACAAATTAAGCAATGTGAAAATATATTAATTTTATAAAAGCAAAACGCTAGCCCATGTTTTATTAAATCCTGTTTTCATCCGCAATTTATCTATTTTTCAAGTTCATTGAATAGTTAAATTGTAGTCTGTTGAAAATAAAATAAAACTTCTCCATACAAAATTGTATTTTTATCACTATAAAATGAAATAACTGACTTATTTTATTAACGAAAAGCTTTGTTGTCATTTTCCGCGATTATACTACCATCGAACAGTAAACCAACACAACTGAAACGGTCAGCGGCGGACTCCATAAATTAGGTATACACGGGGATCTCTACCCAACTATGTTACGAGATCAGGGATCCCTTCCTAATTACTCGTACTATATTTGCAGTTATGACTCCATAAGTACATTACTGTGTATATATATATATATATATATAGAATTGTATCCTTAGCTACACAGAACACACAGGGCCACCTATTTATACTACATAATAGTTACAAGGTCCACTCCATAATCACTCATTTAGCCGCCATTATTTAACAAATGTTGAGCGTTCTCACCACTCGCATCAGCAGGGCATATACGCATGCGCGCACCAGTAAAAACAGTACCAACTTGCGTGTTATGAATAAAAATATAATTTTCCAACAGATAGCTATGTGACAAATAAATTCCGTTAATAAGACACGTAAAACAAAAAAGTGGCTGATGATTCTTATCTGGTAGATAACTTTAACCTCCCAATAGCAATATTTATCCGGTAGTCATAAGACCGGCACTAAATATACCTAGGTATAAATCCTTAACTTCAGCATGCGTGCACAAAGATCTGTCCACAAATAAGATATATTAATTCATGAGTTTCCTTCTTGGCAACACCCTACAGTACATTCTTGGGATTCACTCTCAATACTCAACTTGCATGCAATTATATAGTACAAAAAACATTTAAATTCCTCTATAGGTATAGTCTCCACATAGGCTTATCTCACTAACTAAAGTATATACCCACATATATTTTTTATTAATTTATGTAATTGTAATAATGCCTGCTTGTCTAAATTATAAACATGATATTTTGTTCTATTTTATATCTACTCATTTAAATATAATAATTACAGGTACTTGTTCCAGATAACGAGTGTTTTAAGCAGTGTATTTGTATTGGAATTGTTCGATTTTGACTTGGAGGCCGTGGTTAAAATCCTGGCCAAGTGCATTGAGGGGAGTTTCCAAATTACTGCGTGGGAATCGTGTACAAACTATCTTTATTAATACCATCATATAAATTAAGACTACTGCCATACTTTCGGGCTGGTCGCCGCGACAAAAACTAAGCGACTAGGACGACCATATGCGATGCCTCGTTATATATGAGGGTGGCCATACTACGCGACTACAGCCAAGCGACAAAGACTTATTCGCAAACATGAACGACCTTGGGTCTTCCAAATAAATAATATCGATTCCTATGGATTGGATGGAAAATGTTGAAATAGTATTTCAAAGAATGACTTAGTATTGAAAGAGGCAAAGATGGCAGTATATAAATGTGTGTTAACGCCAACATTAATTTATGGACGTGAAGCGTGGATTTGTCAGGAGAAACACAATAACAAAGTGAATGTGATTGGAGTGAGATATCTAAGAATCGTGTGTGGAAAAACTCGTATGGACAGAGTCGGTAATGAATGGGGGCTGAAGGAGTGCGGTTTGACAGGGAATACAATAGGTATATGTGAAAGAAATGTCTTACGTTGGTTTGGGCACGTTGAGAGGATGAGTGTAGATTGAGTGACGAAACAAATATATGAAGGTAGAGTGTGTGTATCAAAAGAAAGGGGCAAGCCATCTAAGATGTGACTAAATGTTGTAGATGAATGTGTGAAAAAGAGAAACATTAAAAGTTTTAAGAATAAAAGAGCATATATGACTCTGTGTTTGGCTGTTTTTGAATTGAAGGGAGTATGCAAAGATAGGAAAGTGTGAAGAAAGTTAGTGAGGATGGATTAAGTATAGAGTTTTTTTTTAGCTATATGCACAGTTCTTGCCTACCCCATTAGTAAATGGCATGATTAAGTGTGTATGTATGTATGCATGTATGCATGTATGTATGTATGTATGTATGTGTTGTATGTATGTATGTATGTATGTATGTATGTATGTATGTATGTATGTATGTATGTATGTATGTATGTATGTATGTATGTATGTATGAAATGTCTCTAGCATTCATTCAACGAGTGAATAGCGGCTCCAATTATAACTACACACTAATACAAATGTAAGAATTTCTGTGAATTTTTCATGAGTCAGATACATAATAGATAAGCCTATTAAACCAATCAAAGCTCACTTGTCAACAGAATTTGTAATATCAATTTTACAACTGTTAAGCTAAATATTTAGCTTGTTCACAGTTTTCATATATATATTACAATTGATTTTAGTTTTCAGGAACGAGCCTCCTTTGCCTCCCAGCCTGGGACAAGCTCTCCAGAGAGCAACGGCAAGGGAAGGTCATAAGAACGACTTCTTGGGATCAATCAAGAGATTGTTGTTGAATTCAAACTACACAATACATTTAGTGGCATACGGAATCAACGTGGGGATGTACAACACCGTATGCACATTGCTTGGTCAGCTCATAGAGATACGTTTCCAGGTGATATAAATCTTAATCATCCGATTTAACGAGAGCTAAAATAATATATGAAAACTAAATTTGAATTACTACCCTCTAACAGATGAACTCATAAGATAATACCGGTTACAGTTTCAAAGTTTCTATTAGACATTCACAACATAAATCAGTTTATTTGATTAATAAGTAATGTACAACGTGTCCCAGTTGAGCTCAAAGACCATAATTGTGTACAAGTTAAGCTAATTTAATGCTCATTAGGAAAAGTGCAACTTACTTTGTCGGGTCATCAAATATACACATATGTTTGACTAACTATATGACCCGTATTAGCCTTAAAACTATTTTTAATGTTTTAGAACACAGAGGATTGGGAACAATTTGCCGGACGTGTAGGTCTTCTCATCGTCCTCGTAGGGACAGCTGGATCTATGGTGTTCGGCTTCATCCTTGACAAAACTCACAAGTACAAGTGAGTGCTAGATATTGCGTGGAGGGGAATGTCATAATGTTCACTCTCAAATCCCAAACATCCTTCCACTGAGTTAACTCTTTTATCTTTTGATTCATTGCTTATATCACCAACTATACAGTACCGAACATCCTGCAATTGAGTTGAACTTCTCTATCTTCGGTACATACGACTCGCTATTTAACATATATCCTCCTTCGTTCCAATCCATTCCATACTTTATTCCAATAACAAAATCCATTTTATGTTTTTATATAATATGGTTGTCATTTCTTATAATAAGATAACATGTTTCACAGCAAACATTTCACACTTCCACGGAAAATTATAATTTGCTTTTTAAATTAACTTGAATTGAATTGAGCTGAACTGTCACTTGCCATTGCCTGTCAACAATTTATTTTTCATTCAATAGCAAATCCATGGGTAAAATATTTAGTTTGAAAATACCCTGAAATTTGTGCAGAAAAGCAGAGTAAGTAAATAAAACACTAAACAGGGGCAAAACAATGTTCAAATTATGAAAAAATTATATCAGTAACTAAGAGTATGAATTTTAANTAAGATAACATGTTTCACAGCAAACATTTCACACTTCCACGGAAAATTATAATTTGCTTTTTAAATTAACTTGAATTGAATTGAGCTGAACTGTCACTTGCCATTGCCTGTCAACAATTTATTTTTCATTCAATAGCAAATCCATGGGTAAAATATTTAGTTTGAAAATACCCTGAAATTTGTGCAGAAAAGCAGAGTAAGTAAATAAAACACTAAACAGGGGCAAAACAATGTTCAAATTATGAAAAAATTATATCAGTAACTAAGAGTATGAATTTTAAATAAGAAAAATTATTTACTTCTGTTGCTGGATTTCTAGACCATGACCACAGACCTAATAGAGCCATCCTAGTTCTAAAAAAAGTCTTAAGTTCTACGTCTTTTAACAAAGTTAAACCACCACTACAATTATGGGTATGACACTTATTAGTTTTATCATTCCATACTCAATTAATAAGCTAAAGTAACAAATTAGTGAGCTAATTTCACCTCAATTATCAAATTTTTATAAAATAATAATCTAAAAATGACATCAATTGTTCAATGTTCTATATTTTTATTTTAAAATGTTCAATCAATTTTTATAGTTATTATTTTATTATCCAAGAGTACTTTATCTCACTGTAAAATATCCTTGATAAATTTTACAAACTATTGCATTTAAAATAAAAATTGTCCTAGAACATTTTATATTTATCATTAACTGCTTGATGCGGCTTAACATGGTATTGTTTTAACATAAAAAATTAGCTTATACTATATAGACCTAAACTTAAACACATCAACATTAAGGCTATGTTTGTTTGTTTGTTTGTTTGTTTGTTTACATTATTAATGCCCACACTATTGGGGAGATGCGTTTTCAGAGGATTTTGTTGTCACTCTTTTAGCTTGCAACAAAGATTTAATTATATGGGTACATATTTTATTAGTATCACTTCAAATGAAGTGAATAAAGTTTTTGATCGTTTTGCGAACGGAAGTAATCGCAAATTTTAACATGTTATTTAAAGCCAAATTATTAAATTTATTAGTGGGCTTCATTAAATTTATTCTAATAACTATCTCAAGTTATTCTCTTTCAAATAACCATCATTAGGCACTTCATTTTACTTTTATTTAAATAAATATATTTTATAAATTGGGTTTTATTCGATCAGTACTTTGATTATTTGGCGCTATTGTGTTTATAAAATAACAAAAGTTAGCTTAAAATTCCACGTGTGTTACAAAATTCCGTGTTATTATTGTTATTAGCTATTGTATCCAGTGAATATATTAAAAATTGTGTGTATGATTTAAAATATTATAACAAAACTACAAAAATTCCTATATTACGTTCAAGACACTGTTTATGTGTTTGTCTTTGATAATATATTGAAGTACTTGTAAAAATGTTAAATAATACTTTAAATGTTACTAAATTAATGTTTTTACTAGATTAATACCCCGTGTTGATAATAACTAACTCTTCTTAAACGATATGTTTGTTATAATAGTAGCATCTACTGTTTGTTAAACTAATACAATAATATTATATTATTTGTTTTAGGGAAACCACTCTAGCAGTGTATATTCTTACAGTGTTGGGGATGGTCGGGTTCTCGTTCAGCCTAGCTTCTGAGTCTCGACTGTTGGTCTACATCACAGCTGTGTTGCTAGGGTAACAAGCTTCAGAAAAGCAATTAATTGTAAATGTATTATTAGAACTAATATAGCCACATACAGACTGGCTTATTTATCCACACTTCATTTCAGGTTCTTTATGGGAGGATACATGCCTGTGGGATTCGAGGTGGGCGCGGAGCTGACCTATCCCGAGCCGGAGGGTACAGCAACGGGGATGCTCTTTATCCCCCCGTCTATTCTTGGAGTAGTCTTCACTCTCCTCTACAGCTGGCTCATTGGAGCCATCGGTGATCTGTGGGCTAGCCTCGTGTTCGCAGGCATTCTGGGTATTGGGGCTATCCTCACCGCCTGTATAAGGAAGGACTACCGCAGATTGACCGCCAACACAGGGCCGAAACATTCCCACCAAGACTTGAATTAATATATTAGGATCTTCACTAAACTGCCATTACGTTGCCATGACATTTCAGGATTTTCAGCGAACTGCCAAGACTCTAATAGTGGTAAAAAAATAAACCATACATGTAGAACATACATAACATATAAAACCTTTTAAGATGTGTAATGAACGGATAGAACCTTTAAATTACTTGCCAAGACTTAAATTGACTGGTCACAGTTCATGTTGAACAATCACGGCTAGAACTCAAATTAAAAAACTGGTAAATTTATTTAAGGACTCTCACTGAATGTTTACAATGTGAACTGCTAGAATTTGCAAACTGACTTTTAAAACTTTCCCTGATCTGCCAGGACTCTCCCTGATCTGTTCAGATTTGCATTGGGCTGTAAGAAGTTGTACTGATTTGCTATGGTAATTTTGATTCTTCACAACTTTAACCATTCTTCTAGATCTTGCCCTCAAATACCTTTATTCTACCGATTTGAGCCTCCCTGCTATACAAATACCTATATTATCTCAACATTTGAAGAAAATATGAATTTAGCAATTGATATATTTACAGTAAAATGAAATTCGTAAAAGTACGTGGAGTCAAATTTTTCAAATTGAGGAATTTTAAAACTATGGTGCAACTTAAGGAAAAATTAATTTCTCAAGACTCAAACCGTTGGCTCTTAAGAGATGTTACATGGCGGCTGTACATTTCTCACTGATTGCAGCTTTTAGAGTTGGGATTAATGCTACACATATGAGTGTGAAACTTTACGATCTAATTAATATAAGCTTTTTATTTAAATAATATTCCAACATTGTGTTTTTAGCGTAAACACATTTCCAAATATACATAAAAAAAGGCCATAATTCTTAACAAATAAATAATAAAGTATTGCATTAATAACACCAAATAACTATTCTTAAAAGTTGTTGTGGAATTTCTGAAATATTTTGTTTTGCCTAAAGGTAGATGAAGGCTTGGGGAGTGGGTGTTTTTGTAAGTAACTTTATTTATTTGAGTATAAAACAACCTGTTCTTAATATATGACGATTCAAACTAATGAATTGTTAACGCAATGGTGTGGAGTGTCATCGGCAAAGTATTTATGGTCAAGATAATGAGCTAAAATAAATGCTTTTGTGATTTGTTTTGTAAACAAATATGACGATTGGGGTGATAGCATGGTGAGCTTATTTATATAAGCCTACAAGTAGACCTACTTCAAAACAAAGGAATATACTCTACTTAAATTTATTCCTTGCTAAAATTGTTGATACAGTTTATTTTGATTATTAGTATTTACACGACAGACCCAAATAAATAAATATGATTTCAAGACACACAATTTGTGGTAGATAAATACGAAACGTGTTTTCCTTTCACAGTATAATAATATTAATTAAATATATACTTGGGCACTACTCTTAAGTTTATTGAATCTAAGATATTAGAATACAACTTTGCTCACTCAGCTTCAGCGGTGTAATGTAGACTATCTTTGTAAGAGACCACTGGGGGACTCGATAGAGAAAACAAATCACCATGGTTATGATGACTACCTCACTCTGTTGTCATATCCTGCAAGTATATTGTAAGAACTCTCTACACTTATCTACAACCTTCTCTCTTAATTTAGGAGGAACTGGGAATGTACTGTACAATACAAATAAAATAAAGAATTACGCAAATAAATATAATAATTAGTTACTATTTAGTATTATTATACCACTTTTCATACTTCCTACATATAGAACTCCCTATAATCACATCCAAGCTACATCCCAATAGTAAAACTGCCCATTTCATGAATTGGGCAAAGTTATGCTTGAATCGTGACCTCTCTTCTTCGCTTGATAATTTCACGAAATGGGTAAAGATTGCATTAATTCTTGCCCATTTCATGGACAAAAACTTATTGTACTATTTATTACAAGCTTAACTGAAATTCGTTTTAAGATTTTATATTAAATTAATCCCACCTATCTTAATCTAACCTTCCATTATAAAACGATTACAAGTCAAAAACGAAACTTGTTCTTCACCTGTCCATTTCACGTACTGGGTAAAAACGCGCTCAGTTAATGAATTGGGTAACGATTGTAGCTGTCCAGGTCATGAACTGGGAAGAACAAGCACTGCACAATTAATTTGCCCAGTTCATGTAATGCTCAGTTTGAGAGGTTAGTTCATGGAATGGCCAAAAATGTAACCGATTCATGAACTGGGAAATTCACGAATGGGATGTAAAATATACCTATATTAAATCTTTATTGATAGCTTAAAATACAATTAAGGTAAAGACAATACAGTATTCTTTAAATTCAAAAAGATTAATAATATGTAAATTTCTGTGACTGAAAGTAAACACAATTATTGTATTTAGTGCATCATATACAACGATTTGTTTCGTTTTATTAGGAAACCATCTTCCAGTTGTATACATCTAGGCTTGTTGTCTCAAAATGTTCTCAAAGTTATATGATTAGAATTAAAACCCTTGCCCCGAGCAATATTCAATTTAACACACTTTGTAGCGTGTTTGATACAAACTCAGATTTTTAAGAGTTCAATCCCATCACGGTTACAATATTTTAATTTTTTGTATGAATTTAAATCACGTTTTAGTAAATATAATTCAGTAATATATTATTTTATTTTCGCAACTATTTTTAAAACATAAATATGCCCTAAATTTTTTTACTATACGAATAATAACTAGCTTGCTTAACCTTATTCTAAAATGTGTACAATTGTATGTAATAAAACCCATTAATTTAATTTTTAAATAATCACCAACATACAAAATTTCAAAATTAATGTAGGCCTAGCGTTTTTAATTTACTACCTTTTTAAATGATTTTTAAGGACTATTATGTTAGTCTACGTAGGCTCAAATACCTTGTATACGTCTATAAACTATATTTAAAACAAATTATATGCTTACTAATACGATCATTTAAAATTAAAGTTTAAAGTCTGATAAATTTAAAAAATAATACTGTAGATGCCAGGATTTAAACACGCAAATTTAAAATCATAAGACGGTCACGTTATCGACTCAACAAAATTGGCAATTAGAGAAACTTGAAAAAATTAGAATATATAATTATGTTTTCACCCAAATAAATATCTTTATTGAAGGATTGCATAAAGTGTACAAAGCAATCATATTCTTTTCTTCTGTAAACCTATTTTGTATAGAGGTAGGTTTATTTCAACAAAATCACTCTCAGAAAGCTACAACCGAAAAGGGGGATGGCATCCATTTTATTATTTTATTGCCTATTCGACAGACAAGGGGCTGTCTTCCACAGTGTGAGGCTGGCGAGTAGAATCCGCTCGCTATTCAATCGTGAGACGTCAGTTTTCGCAGGAAAAAGTTTCAAAATTAGAGGCCCTGAAACGACTAATTTTCATTTTTAGCACCTATCGACTAATCTGATGACTGGTGACTTTCCTTAATTTTCCATCAAATTCATGTTCATTATTTTAAATTTTAATGAAATATAATTTTGATTTTTGAACTACCGTACTGCAAGAACGCATAATGCATTGCATCGGTCTACAGAAGAGCTCTAAATTTTCTATCTGTCATTCACAAATCATAATTACATCGTTCCGTTGGTTTGACGATTTTTAATTTTTCGTTTAGTGACATTATAGCGATTTTTTTTTTTTTCCTTTCTTCAATGGCACTGAAGATATTGTCTTCAATAAGCCAGGAACATTTTATTTGACTTCATTCCGATTACACTTTCTTGATTTTCTTATTGGATCACTCTGATTCTGACCCAATTAACCTAGCCCTATTTCACAACGAATTTCAACTACGAAATAACCGGGAAGACATGTTGATCGTCACTATACCGACATATTTATATTTAGCAGGAAATTGTAAAGCATCCTGTACAAAGTAATGTTGTCTGAGCGTAATACCTTAACTAAAGAAAAGTTTGTAATATGATTATGGATGTAATTTACCCGAGCCAAATGATGTACAGGACATACCATAAATATATGTTCTAATGTTTCTGGAACATGGCAGACCACACAATGTGGGGACGGTACTTTACGCATCAAATAAAGTCGGTCTTTCGTGTAGGCGTGTCCGAGCCGGAGGCGGATAATTGTACAAATAAACTTACGGGAGCCCTTAACTCCTGAAAACCATGGTGTAACTAATTTTGCACCATAAATCCTGTGATACCATTTTGCTTTCTGCTGGCATGTAGTCTCCCACCATTCGCTCCATTTAACCCGACTTCTTTGTTTTACCCTCGGTATAAAGTCGCTATACGGTAGTGGGATTTCATGTACAATAGAAAATACATTTACACTAGATGCTAAACTATCTGCTCTTTCATTACCCATTATACCCACGTGGCTAGGGATCCATTGGTACCCCAATTCGTAACCCCTAGCTCGTAGAGAGGCGCATTTTTCGAGTATTTGAATTATCAATGGGTGCGACGGGGGGCTTGAGACGCCACTTATAGACTCCAAAGCGCTACGGGAGTCGCATAATACCACTACAAGTTGCGGACGTAAAGATAAAATATATTTTAATGCCTGTAGGATAGCAAATAATTCCGCTGTAAATATCGATGCATCGGATTGTAATCTATATGACTGACCATAATTAATACTACTGTCATAGAAGGCCGCCCCCACTAGGGCTGGCTCCCCACCCCTCCTAGCTCCATCTGTAAATATAAGTCTGTATCTACTCCATCTTGCTTTCATAAACTTTACTGCATTTAACTTCTGTTCGATTGGATGGGTGACTCTTTTTACTCCTGATTCAGGGATAGATAACAACACTGGTACATCCCAGAGGGCCTCATGCCCCCCAGTGATACACTGTACCGAATACGGAAGAGAAAAGGTATATTTACGGAAATCATTATAACCCGAAAAACTACCCACCAGAGAAGGACCTGTTCTGTTTACCCAATATTGTTTTGTTTCAACATAATTTGAAAGGATTCGAAGCCTGCGACGCAGATAACTGGAAGTTGAGCAATCTTTCATAAAAAACTTGTCCGCCAACAGACGGCGCCTAAGAGATAAAGGTAATTCTCCCGATTCAGTAAGGAGCGCATTGGTTGGAGATGTACGACAGGCACCCAGGCACAGTCTTAAACCCGCATATTGTATCCTATCCAGTTTTTCTAGTGTGGATCTTGCTGCAGTGTGATACAAAAAACAACCATACTCCAATCGAGATCGTATAAGCCCACGGTACATTTGCAGCATTGTATATGGGTGGGAACCCCACGAGGCACCCGCAACTGATTTCATTGTATTTATAAATTTGTCACATATACTAGATAGTTCCAAAACATGAGGGAGCCAAGATCCCTTCATGTCTAGAATCATGCCTAAAAAACGCACCGTTGGCTGTACCTGAACTTGACAGCCTTCATAAACTAGCCTAATTGAATTATCTTGCACTCTGTGTCGGGTGAAGATTACCGCACAACATTTAGATAAATTTAGAGACAGAAAATGGGCTGACAACCAATTTGAAAGCAAGGGAAACACTGATTTTAACTTATCCACCCCTTCTGATAAGTTACAAGATCGAACGTATATTACCACATCATCTGCATACTGTAGAGTCGTTATACCAACCGGAAAAGCGTGATCAATATCGTTCGAATACACTGCATATAACAGAGGGCTAAGAACTGATCCCTGTGGTAGGCCCCTTCGTTGAGTTCTAGGGGATGATCTGACTTGTCCTATCTTGACAGTGTACGATCTATTTTGAAATAGATAGCTTAGCCAATAACACATTTTGCTAGAGCAGCCCAGGCGAAAAAGTTTATCAAATAACACCGAATGCTCGACATTATCGTACGCACCCTGTATATCGAGGAAAAAAGCTGATATAAATGAGTTTTGTGATAGAGCAATTTGGATGTCAGAAACTAATATAGAGAGGCTATTCAGCGTGGACCGTCCCTTTCTAAACCCAAATTGCATAGGGTTAAGGAGTTCATTCATTTCCAGAAATCGTTCTAAACGGGCTTTAACTAAGTGTTCCATGATTTTACCAAAACAGGACGAGAGTGCAATAGGTCTATAAGAACTTATTAACTCCGCGCTTTTACCCGGTTTTAGAATCGGGATCAGAAAGGAGTTTTTCCATGCCGTTGGTATTATCCCCTCCTCCCACAGGGAGTTAAATATCTCTAGCAGCGCTCGTCGAGAAACAGACGACAATTTTGTCAACATACCATAGGACACATTGTCTGGGCCGACCGCCGTGTGTTGCACTCGATTCAACGCTGCCCTTAATTCACTACCAGTAAAACGTTTATCGAGCTCAGGAACACCTACGTTAGGGAACTCCAACGGGGAATACATAACTGAATCCGGTATAACCCTACACGCGAATGACTCTGCCCATGCCTCTAAGTCAGCAGTCGGGATCCCAAAGTTTTTAACAATACCCTTGAACCATTTGATTTTATGCCAAACCTGTGTCAGAGATACATCGGGGGAGAGAGACTCGCAATATAACTGCCAGGCCTCACGCTTCGCACGTAGCAAAGTTCGCCGCGTAGCTGCTGCAGTACGACAGTAGTTTTCATAGTTGATCAGGTTAAAATTTTGTTTTAATATATATAATGATAACCTCCTTTGATTATAGCGATTTTCTGGTACTAATTCAGCTACAACACTTATATGGTCGTTGGCAAAACCGTTTGTAGTTTGTTCGTGTAACTTTACTTGATTTGAAATTTGTCGTGGCTCACGCTTTTAATGCATTATGTTTTGGGTCATATAGCAAAACACAATAGATGAAAATTTTGTGGATGTTAGTGATTCCGGATTTTATTGAAGACGATGATGCGGATTATAATAATGTGGACCCGTATATGTTGAGTACAGTGGACTTACCACTTCTATGGTTTTACATGACAGCTAGCAGAAGCTAGCAATTGGTAATAACCCTCTAGGCTAAACCTCGAGTTTTAGAATTTTTATAGTAGGCCTATTCCAAAAAAAATCTGTGAAGTGTAATAAAAATTACTTGTGAGTCTTTCACCAGTGTTGATTAAATAAATACCAGCCTAAGACTTCAAGTTATAAGTTATTGTATTTTTAAAAAGAGACTTTGTTACAACTGTTTAAGAGTAGTGACTTTAAAATAGATTTTTGTTAATTACATATTGTGTCCCGCACAGCGACGTTGGTTTGTTTATTCATTTTCTTTTACAAAATCATGAATATAACGGTAATTTATTATAGATTTTCGTACAACTTAAGTCTCAAGTTTTCTTTATGGTTCTTTAATTTCATTTTACGTTGTCCATGATTATGGTATTTTTATTCCGAAACATGTTGGAAGAATATAAATCGTCATCATTCTAATGGCCGATTTTCACAAGGAGTACTGGGTTCAGTATATATATTATTTAGCACCGCGTCTTACTACCCGTTTGGGTTATACGCTTTAAGTACTAATTACACTAATGGATAATTGGGAAGGTTAAATGAGAGGAAGTGAACCCGCATTTGCGTGTAGAAAGATAACCTTAAAATAAAAATTATTATATTTTTCATAAACGTTGTACTAGAACATTTTCATTACTTTATTAAATCTTATTGGGAGATGCTAACCCACTAATTCTATTTTATTACCTAATTTACAACCCTGTTCATCTTTAAACTTTGTTTTTGTCCTTAATTTGTTGTATCCAAGTTTTGTAAATACATTTTAATGTTTCATATGTGTATTTTAGCCTTGACGTCAAACCATGTTTTAATTCAGTTATGTTATATCACTTTATTAAAAAATATTATACATATGCCATTTTTCAGCTCATTAAAAGCAAAATAAAATCAATCTTTTGAATATTAAAAGTCACTTAATTCATATACCAATTTTAAAACTATCTAATTCATTCAATTGGAAAGCTATATATTTTGTTAGAGCTATTCCTGAGTTTTCTATCTAAGTTCTAAGTTTATTACCACTCCTTACTTTAAACTACTTTAGAATGTTTTCTTATACATAATAATAATATCATCATCATCATCACTTCTTACTACACATTCGGGTTGTACGCACTTACACTAATGTGTAATGGTAGGGTGATTGTCAGATGAAATGGAGGACCTACAGTTTAACATGGGATCCGAACCATGGTGGAGGCCTGGCATTCTCCACATTCACAAGTTGTGATTAATATCGACTTGTCAGAGGTGAAGGGAGGGTTTGGCAATCAGATAAATTTGTGCTGGGACCGAGGAATTAACCCCAGACCCCAGCACAGAAGTCTGACACTTTAACCCTAGACCGCCAGGTCATGAATATGTTGTAATACTGTTAAAGAGGTTTATGACTGTTTTTTTCTTCTATGTGTAGTAATAGACATTCAGATTGTTCACATCTATAATGATGTTAATAATATTATTAACAAAAAAAAATTGGATTCTTTTTTATTAAAAATTATTTATTCATTACAATAAAAACTAATATGGGATTAAATGCAATTTTTTTTTAAAATTAATAATTAATACTAGGCCATCAACTTATCAAGGTCAATAATATATAGAAAGTAAATAAAACAGTCATATAGGTTTCTCGTATAGATCTAAAATTTAACTGTCAGAAGTGACAGCTGCTAAACACATGTTTTTGCAGATCATATGGTTTGGCGGAGGGATACATAATTTGGTCTAGTAACTTTACAGAGCTGTCAGTCAGCACCAAAGAAGTGGTGTGGGACCTATAGTTATTATAACGATACCAGGTTTTATGATGATGACGATGATGACCTGTGCATGCAAATGGCCCGTCCACAACCAACATACCCGCTTGTCGGACTTTCAATCACGTAATCGCAATTTCACTCGTAATTACGCAATTTTAACCAATAGGAACAAACATCAAGATGACTATAAAAGTCAAATACATATTAATTTTTTCAAATAAGAAATAAATATTTAAATGGTTAAATACATATGATTTTAAATTGAAAATACTGTATTAATTACTATACATTTCCAAGAGTTGTTATAAACCCAATAACTTCATATTATTTGATTTTAGTAGTCTATCCATATTTGTTTTTTAATTGGCTGAACGCAAGCCAACGCAACTACATAAATGCGAAATTAGTAGAGATTTAACACTGTACACGATTAAGTTTATTAATTTTACTTTCACTATATTAAAATTGACACTAAAATGATACAGTTTTTGTACATTCACGAAATGATCTGGAAAGCCTGAGCTAGTGCTGTTATGGACTAAGATTTTCTCTCTGAAAATTACTATGTTTCGTGTGATATTACTAGTTTTTCTGTCTGGATTCATACACACAAGCTGCTTATATATTACCTACCCCTTGCTTCTTGGACCCCTTGTCAAGACAGTGTTAAAATCAATTCATTGGAGAACTCCTGGCCATCTGATCTTGCGAAGGCTAGCTTCCCATTGATGAAAGGCAGCCAGCATATCGCCCGATTTTCAAATAGAAAGGAGTTTTTTTTTAAAAGAAAGAATGTTTTAAAACCTATTGTATTGAAATTATCTCTGAAAATGTGCGATTCTTTATGGATAAAATATTAAAAGGAAACTTTACATACAGTTCTTTAAAGAAAAATACACTTCATCCATGACTCTTTGAATATATGAGAGGGGTCCAAAACAATGTCATTACAATGTGCTTAGTGATATTCAACTAACAGCTGACATGATTCCAAAATCCTCAATTTTGTGAATTTGTGGTTATGGATTCCATTTAGTTGGTATTTGGACATAGCAGCAGAGGAGAGCAGCGGGTGTAAAGTACTGAAGCTCAGATCTTATTTCTTCTTGTTTGTTTTACTCTTGTTTAAGTCTTGGAAATACTCTTATGCTGAGGACGCATTTTCGAGTAACTATGCCGCATTAAACTTTGCATGAATTTCCACCACTATTAAGTCATGGGTAAGTAAGTGTTGGTTGTTATACGGTTGTTCCATTGTGCTTTGTGACCTGCCATTACCGGACCGATGGTCAGCTTGGGGGATTTTTTTGGGTGAAGATGGATGCACTGCACGGAGGAGACAGGCCTCCCAAGTACTCAAAAGAATTATAGTTTTGAGTTGAGATATAGTCGGCGCGATGCAAACTCTAAGCGTGGACAGCATGAGGACTGTTGATACTGATAGTACACTGATTGACTGGTGACCTTTCTTGAATGATTCTTAAACTGAGCTTGTCAACCAACATCACATTGCATACATTGTAGTTAATATCCATCTTATTTCCAATAAATGACCATTAGTGTACCCAGCAATATTATTTACACTTCTCAACCCCGTCCTACAAAGACATCCCATGAGGTTGAAAGAGATAGCGAAAGAAATAATATTGAGTGAAGTAGAAATATTACAAAATTAAATATTTTAATTAGCTTATGCTATTCAATCAAAAGATTAGTGTAGTGGTTTTCATGTGAAACTCTAAAATTATTGCATGTTTGTAAGAAATCTTTTGGTGCCAATTTGGTTAATAATGAGTTATAAAAACTATTAATAATATGATACAAATTAATAATAAGATATGATACTTATTAAAAATAAGATAACAAACCCCATGGTGTTAATACACCACTTTTGTGAAACAAAACCACCCAAATTTAACAATAAGCTTACTTAATATAGACTTAAAGGTATACCCATACCTTAATTATATACTACTATAAAGCTGACCCACTTCCAGATGAGCTAGAAATTTGAACTTTGGCAAACTTGTAGCTTCTAGCCTGTAACCAACAGGAAAATTCCAAAAAATAAAAAATTTAACCCCCGAAAAAATTCAAAATGGCGGAGCAATTTTAAGGTCGGTGCAGACCTTTCTTTGGAGGTCTCTTGTGGCTAAACGATAAGACCTATCAAATAAAGGCTCTGGAATTACATTAGTTTACATCCACTTGCAAAGAAAACTTATTACGGGTTTGGGGGTGGAGCTCTCAACGAGAAAATTGAGTTATTGATATATAAGGTATAGATAGACATTATATACAAAGTTAATAATTCAAGCTACCATATTTTTATTTATTTCATATTTTAATATCTATGTATAATTTACTAACTGGTGAATGTATGCACTCTAATATTACAGGTTTCCCCATGTTTTGAAAAGAGTGGTTGATTTCTATAGAAAAAGGTATTTAGTTATGAATTTGCACAAATATCAAAACAATTCTGACCTGTTATTGGCCTTAACAACAAATGCTGTGATTTGGACAAGCAAGAAAGTGGACTTTGACCATTTTTCACCTGGGTACGACAACTAGTAATATTTATCTTGTCTTATTATAAAGCTATATGATATATTAAGTATTCTTAGATACTTTACTTGAAATATTATGTAGCCCTAATAGAACATGTCATTAGTAGCTACATATTTTAATTGAGGGCCTCATATATGAGTGCTTTTCAAACAGTGTGCCCCGATGGGTCAGGATAAGTGGTGTGGGAGTTTGGGAGTAGGTAAAAAAAAGCAAGAAAAAAAAATTTCTGGAATAAAATAAGTCTTTTGAAATTTATGGTGATGTTATTATTAAAAATAACACTATGATAAGAATTTTAGCTATTGAACTTTTACCAAACGCAATATTTACAAGCTACTAGATTTTTTAATCCTTTGGTGGGCTTGACAATTTTAGCAGTTTTCTCAGTGTGTTGTGAGTTGAAAAAGGTTGAAAGTCTCTTATCAATAAGATGGATGGTAAAAATGATTTTTGTATTTACTTTTATGTAAATGTGTTATATCTAAATCTTATAGATTACTTTACCAAATCGAAACAAAAACAATTTTATGTAACAAAGACCCGTTTGCACCACAAGAACATGGCATGGTACATGTTAGAAATTTTTATTTACAGTACTAGTTAATGCTAATTATGTATCAACTATCAAAACAAGAAGACACAATATTTGAAATTTTGAGGAATGTTACCAGCATTTGAATTAAAAATAAGACTGGAACACCATGTTTAGAATCAAACAAGCTCTAAAATAGCCAGTCTCTATTGGATCCTAGCTTCCTAAGTCAGAATCAGGTGTACTAACTTATCATCTAGTGTGCACAACCATGATCCAAATAATATGAACATAATATGGTAAGACAGTGTTATTTTCTGGCAAGATAGTAATGCTCATGCATACATTTCTTTGAAAGCTAGCATCTCAAGTTGTCATCCTTATAAGGATAGCTTTGTTCGGGGGGGGGGGGNGGGGGGGGGGGGGGTAGATAAAATATATAATATTAGAGTTAGTCTTAAGACAGTCTAAATAATTTTGAATATGCACCAAACCATAACCTCGGGACTTGTGGGTAGCTTGATAGAAACCTTTATCAACCTCTTCAAAGTGTTGGGAGTTCATGCCCCGTTGTTTTCCGCAAAGACCTCTGACATTGCTGCAACACCTACCACAACTTCATAATTTAAAATAAAGAACAATAGGAATGACATAACAAAATAAATAATGTATTATTGTGTTCAACTAACAATAAAAAAATCATGGATTGAATTTGTTAATGTGTGTATTATTTAACTTTTAGTAATAATATATGTCTTACCTAGTGAGTACTTATCTAAAATATAAAAACTGAGACCAAAGTAAATTTAAAAGTTAGGTAGCAATACAATACTAAACAATATATTTATCCTTAAATTCAGTCTTCTTATATTATTAGTTTCAAAAGAATTCAGTAAATATAGTCAATTTGTGACCATGAATATATGATTATATATTCAAAATAAAATAATTACGGAGATTACTTTTGTTCTGGTCAGAGTCCCAAATATCAGATTTCTTACACAGGATTAAAAAGACAGAAT
This sequence comes from Timema monikensis, assembly GCA_902151445.1. Classification (NCBI taxonomy): domain Eukaryota; kingdom Metazoa; phylum Arthropoda; class Insecta; order Phasmatodea; family Timematidae; genus Timema; species Timema monikensis. The sequence continues at coordinate 394,544 of CABFVZ010000291.1, read as the reverse complement.
ATTTTAAAAATCTATATTTCAATTTTACGAAAAAATGTTTTAAGTCTGAAAACCATATTTAAAAGATCAAGATGTGTCATAGGTGAATGATGATTACAGATGTAGATTTTTCAAATACCATCTTCATCATGTGATGTCTTGGAATTGATGCTGAACATATACCTTATTATTGTATTTGATGCTGTTCGGTGAATTACAAATCAAACTGGCAAACCAATTTTCCCAGGTTGGACATTGAACCTGGGACTTTATTTTGATGGGTGGAATTAGCGTCAATAGGTAAATAAACCCATTATTATATTATCAAGTTTCTTGAGGCAGGGAAAATCATTCTTCGTTTCAGTGTTTACACACATGGAAACCTTGATTTCAAGTCACCAGTTTTTAAATTTCAAAAAATGTTCCAAATCAAACACAGGAAAATAAAAATAAAGTTGAGAGCTAATAATTTCGAGACATAGCAAATAAAGAAAAGAATAGGAATAGATAAGACGGAATTAAAACAAGAATAAAAAAAGTCTGTGAAAAAAAACTATAAAATAAATTATATATTCAGTAAGTATATATATTTGAACAGTGCAGCGGATAAACATAAAAAGTTTAAGATTCAACCACATAGTTTCCTTTACTCTCACAAGAATACAGTAGCTTCCGTGCCAAATTATTATTTCTACCAAACAGCACTATGAGCCTGGCAAGTTGCAATATGGCCGCTCAAATAAAACGGTGTAAATTTTTCTCCTCAAAAATCTTAAGGAGACAGGTAAATATTGTATTTTCCACTTTATGAATATTTATCTCTTTTTAAAGCTAGATAAACAAACTGACGCAATCAGAGTATCAGAAACTAATGTGTTCTTAAATTTGATACCAACACATTGCATACTTTAGCCCGAAAAGCATAACCTGCTTTCAAAATGCTGTAATTATGTATTTAAAACAAGTTATTTGTTACAGCCTATTACATATAGCCTGTGACGGTCCTCAGTGGCAATGACGGATGTTGCTTGTCGAAGAGAAACATCCTCTAAGCAATTCTATTAGGAACCAGTGAACCCTAGTTAATTAACTGGCTGTGTATTTTATTAATAGGGGGCAGAGCTTCCTACCAGTTTTGAAAGAAGTATACTTTGGGTTAGTAAATGAAACTATCTACAACATACATCAAGAGATGATCATCTAAAGTTAAATCGTGGTAATGTGGCTTCTGCCACATGAGGTTGAATGCAATACCTTAGGATATTGTGAAGTTCATCATTAACAAGAAGCTCCCACTTTATGGGATCTCATGTACAGCTCAATCCTCACTATAATAGTTTAAACCTTTTATCAATAAATGGTGTTAGTTTTGTAGTTCACTTTGTATGTCACTATCTTTGTAACTCACATGCACCCAATCCTCCAGGATACCAACCCCCTAACACTCAGAGTTCATTAAGACATTGTAACTCCCCACTGTGCCACGTTAGTGTTGTAATTAGGGGTAGCTTTTCTGCACCGTGTATAAAGGAATTTTATAATATTCTATTATAAACCATATCTAGTACTACAAACTCACTCACATATCCAAAAATGACTCACATAAATACAGAAAGCTTTTTAAAACAAACTAAAAGTATTTATTCAAATTTAATTTTACATCTTAAAAAATAACAAATAATGTGACATAAACATTTAAAGCGTGAAGAGCATGATATGTACAGATATTCACATAAATACATATATGAGGTGGAGTCATGATCCATTTGTAATGAAGAACTATATGGACACTGGACGGCTATGAAGTAGATTGATTAAACATATTCTGTCTCCAGGTCTGGCACAACCTTGAATGTGTTTTATGTGCCAGATGGAGTCCCACACCCAAAGAATCTCCAGTAGAGGTCTGAAATAATGCACACACTTTACAATTAATTTAAGAGTGTAAAGCAATTGACCATATATTTTAATACATTAAAAAAATAAACAATATTGTGTATACTTAAAAGAGTTAACTTGATTTGGAAATAAATCAATGTGCATTTTTGTTGAAGCTTAACCTCTTTGAATATCAAAAGTTATCAAGTAATATTACTATGAATTTGTTATAAAATGGAAGTAAACAGCTATTATAATAATTATATCCCATGCAATTTATAAAACATAACACAGTAAAAGCAAACACATTGGTGCTGTTGATAGTTCCTAGCATGTGTGGTGGACCATAGATAACATTTCACAAGGCATGTTAAGCTTGAAATAAATTTATCACTCATGTGATGTGTGTGCTGAGACACTATTTCTTATGATCGTATACAGAATCATACACTGATATTTCTTGTTTCATTGATAAAAAAAATAATAACTCATTTTGTGTTTTAATAGTAAAATTATAATACATTAAAAAATGTATAATCCTTTCACTGACTGAAACTGAGATTTTCATTAAACTACATTACTACATCATATAACTTCACTGGAAAAAGAGCATTAAACACTTGACTTAGAAGTTGATGTACACTGCATAGTCTTAGAATAACTTGTTGATTGAGGGTTAATACATAGGTACTCAGGTACAAAGGCAGGATCGTGAGTCTTCATAGACCAGACAATATCAATAGTTTTAACGTTTTCTCTATATTGTGAGTTGAGACTAGATATATGTTTATTTTTCCTAGTGAAGAAAGATCAACAATACTTTTAATATGATTCACAGATGCTTCATGTTTATTAATTTTTTTAAACGTATTTTTATGTAATTGATGCCTTTTACAATCCACAAGCATTCACCATTGTTTATGGGAGAGAACAAAATACACCAAGAATAGTATAACAATTTTTCCACATCACAACCACAAATCTAGCAATTACTTTTGGTATGCATCTTTGGAATTGAGCTGCCTTTTGAAAACTCGATCTTCATTTTTCTTGGTTTCTGATTGTTCCATACAGAATCCTTCATTTTTCTTGGTTTCTGATTGTTCCATACAGAATCCAGAACATGGCCTACCTAATGATTTCAATACCCTTTTTAGATCAAGAGTTAATCTAGAAACATTTAGTGTCTTAAGCACCTGCATTGAATTATTCATCATTCCAATGTAAACTATTAAAATATATTACTTGATAATGTGATATTTCATGGAACCATGTGGGTGGCATTTGAGAGGTTGCCTACTGTAGATATTGTCCGGCACCACAAAGGGGGTCCAATTGTGACGTCTTGTCACTATGGTGATAATAATGATGATGATGATCAAACATTACTGTCAATTTGCCACACTTGACCATTAGGTATATTTTATCATGAAAATAACAGGTATATAATATGTTAGGTTCATTCAAGTAAATAGACACATGATCATACAGTATTACACAGCTGGAACAAAAAACTATCAATATGTGGCAGCTTTAAAAAGTTGGAAATTTGAATGTTTGCGCACCACAGACCTTATCTACAGTGGGGTTGTAAGGAGAGGGAAGTCGGTAGAGCAAATTTCCTCAGTTATAGTTGAACAAGAAAATATCTAGAGGCTTCCAGTTTCATGAAATTATACCATCTTTCATCAGCTTTTAAAACAAGAGAGGAAAAGCACCAGAACAGTTAATTTTGAGTGTTTGCTGTAGACATAATACTCGGAAGAGGGGTTGAAATTTGTTAAAAGAAGCTAAGATTTTGGTGTCAGAGACACTTGTCAATATTATAAAATTGTCCATTAACTTGAAATATATTAGGGTGGAAATGTTTGATTTGGAATAGTATGAAAGTGAAAAATCTACTTCATTACCACAAATCAACACAACTCTAAAATTATCCTATTTATGAAACACTCAATCTATACACAGCACAAATATGCACCCTAAGACGCAGGAACACACAGGGTTGCTGATGACTGTTGAGGGGGTCAGGGCAAAATCATGATAGCCCTCAATGATTTAGATGTTATATTTTCCCTATTTGAACTTCTATAAGATCCTAAAAGCTAGCTATTAAAAATAAGCAAAATATTTGTTGATGTCAATTATCCTAAAGGTCTTGACCTTCTATAAAAACAACTTATAGTTCAAGAGGTAAGTTACCAACTATCACTACTAACACATCTTTTTATAAAAAGGGGGTTATCATGTTTTTGCCTCAACCCCCTCAATTGCTGGTTCACGTGTTACACGACCCATATCTGAAAAGCTTTAAGCTTCAGGGCGGATACAGGAGTGCGCCTTCACATGCATTATAGGCAGGGCTAACTAGCCACAACTAGCTGTTGACAATAGCTGAAGAGGTGGGAGAGTTTTGTTTCACACTACATGGCACTGACAGCTGTGTGCCGGACTGCATGCCATTTAAAAAACATTGCCTGCTATCACCTAAACCAAAAAAATTTATTTCTTAAAACTATTTCGGCAAGATAAAATTGTTGTGAGATAGTGAATAATAATTTTGAAAGGCTATGATTTATAAGTGGGGTGAGCCTGGGGGTAGTGCGCCTCCGCAGCCTTAGGACAGGTCAGGCCCGCCCCTGTTCCTGATATATTCCAGGATAAAAATTGTTTCACATGTAGCAAATATGCTACCCATATATATGACTAGTTACATTTCTGATACCAATAGAGTGAACATGGCTACGATTGTATCTACCTCATACAAATAATGAGTGATAGCTTTCAAAATGTACACATGCCAACTTATATTACTATTATTTTCAGCTCTATGACACTAATATTATTTTTATCCTTGAGTAAATGTTATTAAGCTTGTGTCACTGTGAAACCTGGTTTCATAGCTACTTCTTTTGATGATATATTCTAGAGCTCTACTTGTTATACTGATATTCCCAGCACTATGTCTAGTTATCCTCTTTCATTAGTGTCATACACAACACCATGTCCATTATGTTTCTGCTCTATTTTAGAGCAAACATAGTTATACTTGTCTTACTACAGACAGACGATTTGATTTGTCAATGGAGTAGTGGTATGTGACAGCAGAAGATTTTTTTATTACAAACATTGGTTAAAAGTCAATAGCATTAATCTATGTGGAAACTATAATTATTATTGTCTTGGTAATACTATATTATCAATCAAAAGTATTGATACAACATTATAATACTTCCAAAAGTATGAATGTGTAATTGGCTTTCGTAACTTATCGAAAGAACAAAATATATTATAGTATATCCACATTTGTATCTTCTTATAACATGCCACCCAAATAAATGTTTTTATAGCTTAAAGAAAGAGCCATATTTTATCAACAAATGCGCATAAACACAACCAAATACCATTTGTATGACACCATCAACAGCCTTCATTTCATTTGTTCACCATTTTAATTTGTGAAGAGAATGCAGCACATAGCCTACACTCATTTGTAAAACATTTTTAAGTGAACTACAGTTGTTGCTTTCACAAAAAAGAAACATCCAAATAATTTCGTAAGTTTGTAATTATATAATGTAAAAATGGTTAAAAGAAAAACATTATTATAAACAAATTATTTGTTGTGAAAGTTTTGACTGCCAAAAGTGACAACAAATTAACACATATTCTTGCAGATCATATGGTTTGGCGAATGGATACATGAGTAGATCTGGTAACTTCTGCCAGCTGTAAGCTACTTTCACTCTAGTGGTGAATCAACTTTATTATAAATAACTCTAGTGTTTAATTTGTTCTTCTGTCATACTCTCTTTTGTGCCTAACTAAATCTCTCATATTTTCCATGAACAACATTATCCTACCTATTTTATTGCATTAACATTAATTACTAGTCTTATTTTTATACTCAACAGTCAACTTTTTGTGGGAATGTTGCCTCAGCACCTTATCAAATAATACACTATATTTTACTTGAAATAGAAAATCATAAAAAAAGTTTCACTTTCATTATACTCACAAGGAAACAGTGAATCAAATGATACTATAATTATATTTAGTTGAGATTATTTTATTTTTACAACATTTAGACAACTCACCAAAACCTAAGTCTAGACGTAAACTAAACATATCACAAGAACATGTGGTTTGATCCATGATCCCTTGCGATATAATGTAATCTCATACTTTGGAAATCAAATAGTATATTTTGTGAATATTAATTGAGATCCTAATTTATTAGCAAATGTAAAATATATATTTATATATTATTTAGCCTTAAAATATATAGTATCAGCTCATGTTTACATACCATGTTTTGACCAGAGCCTGGTAGAGAGGATCTAGTAGCTTCTCTTGACCGCTCACTGGTTTTAGGTAAAGTGGAGAAAGGACCACGTGAGGGTTGAATTAACAGCTCATGTCTGCTCTGAAGATTCTGTAAGGCTTGACTAAACATGGCGTTTACTTGTTGAAAATATTTCAATCTCTTCACCAATATCCTAAAAATAAAACAACAAAAATACCAAACATATTTACATTTCTACAGTAACACATTAAAATATTATGGAAAGAAAATTATATTTAGTGTTTTACAACCAGGGCCATCTCTTGGGGGGTAGGGTTATGGGTGGGTAGGCAGTTGCCTAGGTTGGTAGATTCAGAGGGGCAGTAAACAATTTTAAATAGAGGAACAAATGAATGAGAGAATGTGTCAGTAAGGCTTAAAAGTCACAAAACTAGTACTCATCATTTGACATGCTGTAAAAACTGGAAATAGTTTGAATCACATTTGAATGAAAGGAAAACCATCGATGATGCAAATCAAAGAATTATAAAAGATCAGGAGAAATACTGGCATCAAATTTTAGAATGTTTACTAGCTTTGGTGAGAGTTCTTGGTTTTCAAAATTTAGCTTTTTGGAGAACAAGACACACAGTTTACACTGAAAATAGGGGACATTAAAAAAAATCTAATAGTTGGCACTTTTTTATCCTATAATGAACATCAAGTCTGTGAGCATAACAATGTAGTTAATTATTTAGGAAACAGTATACAAAATGAATTAAATAATATTTTATCAACTGCTATTAAAATAAAATGTTTCAAATCTGCTCATAAAGTGATATCTTATTTATCTTATTCCATTAGATTGGACACAACAATGGACATAGCCATATAGAACAAATTACGATTATTATCCATTTTGTAGCTCTTCCTGTGTCACACAATCCTGCCAACCTTCAAAAGACTCAAATGTTGTGGATATTGAGGAATATTGAGTTAGAAGAAATGTCTCTGTCGTTGAACAATTTGCGAACTCAAGGATATGACAACAGCATACACATGATAAGAAAAGTTAAAGGACTAAAGAACGATCTTGGAAAAAATCCTCGCGTGTTTAATGTTCCTTGTAGAGCCCATTCTTTAAATTTAGTGGTAATTGATGCAGCGATTTAGAGTTGATGGCCTTACAGATTTGGATATTATCTCTAATCTTGAATCTTAAAACTGTCAGATAAGAGGGAAGTGTAAACAATGTAATTATAAATGATCTGGTGAACCAATATGTGATGAACAGAATGAATTAAGATCACTTTTTATTTTGTGATTCTTGATAGATCTCTTGCTAGTGACTAAGGCCTATGAATTTCCTAGAGCCTACAAAGAAAAAAATTTAAATCAAAAAAATCTTCTTTGAAACATAAGAGAAAGTATTCTGGGACAGAAAAAATACTAAATTCTAACTTCCAAAATTTTATTTAAAAAAAATTATAGTCCAGGGTATTTAAAATGTTTCTTTAAAAAGTTTATTTTTTATCTTCTCTTTGTGGCAAAGTCTTTGACAACATCCTCAAAGTCCACGTTATAGTTATAATAATCGCTCTCAATGGACATAAGAGCCAAATATGATAAGCAATCTTGGCTCATAGTTGATTGCATACAATTCTTGATTTATTTTAGTTTAGAAAATGATATTTCTCCTGCATTTGATTCAATTATTAAAAGATAAATCCTCAAAGTACTATTAATATTCACATTTGGAAAACTTGTAACAAGTTCATATTCTATTTGGAATTTTACATTTCTGATACTTATATTATATCATGTACAATGCAGAAAGCATCACAAACACTCCAATAATAAAGTCTTCTTCTAAGTCTGACGAATAGATGTTGACTCACTATTTTGCTTTGGAATAAACTTTATCTTTTTATACAAATATGTATGCAAAAAAACTAAAAGTATCATGTAATGTGCTGTATGTATTTTTGTCATTTCTGTCACATGTATGTCTTAAATAAGATAAAATGAGAAATGAATCGTAAATATATCTTTCGCACTTAATTCTGGTAGTATCAATTCCACTGGTGTTTCATCAAACAGTCTTTTCATTTTCCATGTTCAGCCTTTGCATTGTGCATATTCAGAGTTTGAAGCTAAGTTCTTTTGCCATTTTTTCAAAATCTTTATAAACTATTTTTTGTCCCAAGCACCAATTAAAATATCAAAGAGAAAAAAATAATTTTGCATTTGTGTACAATTCAATTATAGGTTTTTGAAGTGCTTACTATATCAACGCTTTTTAAAAGATTTTCCCAAATTACTATAATGAATGCCAGTTATTAGATTATGCATATTTTTATTCTTACCAAAGTGTTTGCTTCATGAACCACTGCGCATTGTAAGTTTATGTTTACACATGCTGAGATATAAACAAGCGGTGGTTTATTGTAATCTATTTTCAATAATCTCAATGCATCGTAATGCTACAAAGAATGTGTAAAGTAATTTATATTTTTTTTATAAAAGTGCAGCTTTCTGTGGATGTGGTTCCTTCATCTGTTTAGCTAAGCTTTTGAATGACACCAATGAAATATTCTGATTGAGTAGCTGTGGAGCATTGATTTATTTCAGTAATGACCTTTAAATTTTACTCAAAGCCTTTTATTTTTCCTTTTGATGTACCCAGTTTTGTGTTTTTGTTTATATCCATACACAACTTTAGGTTGGGTCAAGCTCTGTCAACACAGTTATAGGAACAAAATATAAACACGTAGCTCTCCAGTATTTATTTAAAAGACACACTTCTTTTTAATGTGACGCACTTATTCACTATTTACTATCACTTTACATTTATATAAATAAAGTTTTGAACCAAGAAATACAAGCTTCACTTTCTTTATTGTCTAGTGACTAACAAAATATAAAAATACTCTTGAACATATCTAGGAGCTTCAACTCAATGTGCATACTCAGTCTAGAAGCTGTTCTATAAAGTAGCAGTAATTAAAGTGGTAATTATTCCATTAATTGTGGTGGCTTATTATTTATAATAGTTGAAACTTGAGTCATTTTAAATGACATGATTCCTAGTCAAAGGGTTAAAATAAAATAAATATTTACGCCTTTGATGTAGATTCGAAGTACCCTCCAATGATGTGATTAAACACATATAGGGAAATTGATCCCGGAAACATTTACACAAGTTGAGATGAACGATATCATTGGAGATACAAAGAGTGGTGATCTAAAAGTTATTTGTATGCAAGGAATATTCACAAAATAATATGGTTTCTTGTGCCACTTGGACAGCCATGATACCACAGAGAATAAATCTGATGTTAATGGAAGTAAAGAAGCATATATGTTCCAGGAACATTCAGTTCCCAGTGTGTTCTGTTAGTTGAACCAAAGAAGATTCTACTTCTGCCTCTCCACATTATGCATGATCTAGTTAGATACTTTGTTAAAGTTTCAAAAAGACAAATGTCATTGTGATGGATAATACCTGGATAAAAACAGTCCAAATATGAGGGAAGGAATATGTGTGGGCTTCAAATCAAGGAATGCATTCATGATAAAGTCTTTTAAGAATACCCCAGTGCACTAGAACTAAAATAACTACGGGCTTGGCTCTGAAAAATTTACTGAACAAACCACATAATCTGCCACAAACAAAGATGAATTCTAGAAACTGCTAGATACACAATTATCATGAAATGGGATGCCCAATGCCATTAAAAATATCTTTACTATCCTCCCATCCTGATTGCTTCCCCAAAAACCTTGGTGCTGTTAATGACAGTCAAGGAAAATGCATCCATAAGAATATTGAAACCACTATGGATGATCGGCACTTAAATTACTTTAAAAGATTAATGACATCAAATTTCAAGAGCCATGTCACTTTATTGTAAAAGGTAATGTAATACTTGAAGGAGACCTAACTCAGCATTAATTATTCTAAGATAGGTAATTGAAAAACCACTGTTTAAGTGTCTGGTAGGATAAAACCAAAATGTTGTAATTGTTAACTTCTAATTGAAGAATATTAACAATAATATATTACTAAAAAATAAATTCTTAAATCTTGGGCCCTTTGAGTGTGTAAACGATAACAATGGGGTGGAGCTACCTTCCTATCAGCTAACCCTGAGAATATGGCAACATAAAGTTACCAAAATTACAAGAACATAAAAGATGTAGACAGTCAATCTTGAAGTTCAACCAAGAGCATCATTCTACTCTCTTGAGCTGATGAAGCTGTCTGTGACAATGAAAGCTTGTCCTTAAAAAAATGTGTTTGTGTGTTTATTTGTGTTCTATCTAAACAATTTCTACTCCACTATCACCAAGGTAAGTGTGCTGACTATCCCTCCTAATTTAAACAGATAACATAAAAGGAAAGAAATTTTAAGAAAAAGGAAAGTGTAACATCAACTTGTCTTAGGGTACAATTAAAAATAAAATGAAATGCAAACACATTAAACTATTTCTAGTTATTTAAATGAATACATTTTTGTTCCTTTAAAACCCGAATTCCATTACTACTTAAGGGTGCCCGTGTGATCATAGTTGTGATTTGACAATCAATAAAGTGGGAATATTATCTTCACAAAAAATAGAAATAATGAATTACTTGTTTTAAAGAACAAACTAAACAGTATGTTAATCATTTAAAATTTCTTGTATGTAATTGTTCTATATACTAAAAGTTAAAGTTTTTCAATTTCACTTTTGTTAAATGCTATATTTATTGTTCCATTTTAATTATGTATTGGCTTTGTCTCACCCATTGAAGACATGGTGTATACCCAGTAACATTTTTTAGTTTTTTGCCAACTTTTCCAATTAACCCCCTTTTACACCCCCTGGCATAAAAATAGCCTCCAGATTCACCCTGTACCTTAGATGAATTTCACACCCAGTTGTAGTTGACCCCCCTACAAGTCTTTCCATCTTTTATATAATTTTACCATACCAAGTGCATGTTTTTGCTCATCACTACAAAAGTGACAACATTAGAAGCACTTCAATTATATTTTCCTTTTAAAAAGTGATTCAAGTGATGGAAATTGTACCAAAGTAATGTTGGTTATAGACTTGCTTAAATTACATGAGAGGTTATAAAAATAGCATCACACTGAACTGTGTTTTAAATATAGGAAAGGTTTGAGAGTTGATTCAAAGAAAGTCATTATCATCAAAAATCTTGTTACACCCTCTATGTTACCTTATAGTAATAGGCCACCAAAAATACTAAAAGGATGGGAGGGAGTAAGCTAACATACATAATAATAGAAAGAAGTAATAGCAAGTTTAAAGTTATAATAATAGTTTATTGAAAAACATGACAACAATAATTCAAGTGGCCTTAAGGGTCATCTTGTAGCTGTAGTTGGAAAACATTGTACAATAGAGAGACAAGAGAATGACAGGCAGAGTCAAATAGGCTATGTTTACTTTAAATAGTTATGGAAAACAAATAATCATAATTACATATAATTATGAATAATTTATAGCTTTATGAGCTCCAACAATTAAGAAAAAGTCTGTGCTTCAAAAGACAAAAATAAACACATATTAACTGTAACGGTAATGTAACAACAAACATTACATTTCAAACAAATGTGAGAGTTCCGCTTCAGACCGCAAGTCGAATCTCTCACGGGACTACTAGAAACCACATCAAAGTCTTTTAGAAAGTTGCGGCATAAATGACAACCAACAATGGTTACAAAATTAATATTCATAGTAAAGACTTTGTTAAATTTAAAGTTAAATTTAAGGCAAACAGCAAAATTTATGTTACATAAATATATTAGCAAACAAAAGACTCAATTCAAAAGATTTTAAATTAAATTTAAATGCACCTCAACAAAACTAACTAGTGTACGAACAGCAATAATTAAATATTAACAAGTGAAATAATAAGCCAGTGCCTGAGGGGCAACATAAAAATAATAGACTTTGAAAGAAAAAGATTTCTACCATAATACTCATATTTCAACCAAAAATTACAAGTTTATTTCTGACATAAAAAAATGTAGAGTCCTAAGTTTAATCAATAATAACAAAGATTTACATATTTTTACAACTTTCCTAACAGAGTCCGTATCCAGGAAAGATCATCTCCAGACGATATCGGATATTAACAGTCCACACACGTATCAAAAGTCCATCCATGGTAGCCCAAAACCAAATAGTTTATCCATGATGGCATCGAAATGAATAATAGTTGTTCATCCTCGATCGTGTTGAATCTAACAGTCCTCCACCCATGGTGGTACTGGATCTAATAGTCCACCGTCCTCGGTGGTATTGAATCTAATAGTCCACTGTCCTCGGTGGCGTAGAAACTAATAGTCGACGTTGTCTTGTGTGCCATCATTTTTATAGGGTCTTGTTGCCAAGCGAAACAATAGTGGGAGGCGTAGAAGCTAGCTGGTGACGTCACTATGCTGGACAGCTACACTCAATAGATCACATAGGCCGTTTCTATTCCCGCTCTCCTATTGGCCATCACATCTCCAACAAGATTTGTTGTTAGTGATCTTTTAGTGACTATTTACCCCTTATGGGAGTAATTAGGTAACATAATTAACAAGGTGTACATATCAATGGAAAAATAATTTGTTTAACAATAAATAAATCTATTTAATAAACAGAGATAATAAGAATTAGATGTACAATAATATTACAAGATTATAAGTTTGAAGCTTGTTGCAAATAATTAGTCTTTGTGAAATGTGATTGTCTGGCTGTAGCTACAAGGGCTGAGCTGGAGCCAGGCTACAAGTAGGTGTTTTCTAAAGGAGAAAACAATTGAGTAGTTATTAACAAAAGGTATCGAGCAAAATATACATGTACATTTTAATCAGTTAGCTTGACTGGGTGTTAAGACAATATTCTTAAAACACTTTGGATAATGAGGAACAATAGAATGATTTGTACACAACAATGGTCTATGGCTAGCAAACAGGTGTTGATAAACAGGTACTATGATTGGTTCTTTTCCCTATTGGTACTGCCAGAGCATTCAATAGTACAAACAAATCTAATTGCAATTACACTGAGAGCAACACTAAAAACAATAGAGGCTTAAAAACAGGCAAGGACAAAGGGTATTATTTGCGCGGACCCCATTATGACACAAGTGAAGTTCCACGGGTTGCTCACCGAAGCTAATACTGTACATGAAGCGTGACTACTTGACCAACTCAAAACATAGATCTCTATTAATCCAACTGTGATTTGAAAAACAGGACAGACAGCCTGGCTGTAACCATACAAATACTAAACAAATGAACATGATGTGCATAGTGTCATGTGAGGTATTGACTCAGAATAAATAAATGGAACTGGTGGAGGTTAGCAAGTCTATGACTAAGACATTACTACATTCGAAGCCAAAGGCTCATAATGTAAAGACTGTATCATAAGGAGAAACATAGTCCCTAGGACTGATGTACAAAATCTAATACTAGTCATAAGAGACTTGTCCTTCAGACTGGAGGACACAATATTTAACCAATAAAACAAACCTTATTTAATTGTGAAGTCAACAAGACTTGAAATGGAGTAGCTGTCGACTCGACATAATATAAAATTATCAAAACAAATGAGTCATTTCTGACTATAGATACTAAACATACAGAATATAAAACATGTCTAAGTAGACATTGCCTAGTTTTACAACAAAAACTATACTCTAAGTCATAAGGACTTAACGATGTTGCCAGGATACTTAAGTATTTGAAGTATATCCTGTCCAGCGCGGCGGTGGATTTGACAGCCAACACTTCATGGTCGCCGTTTCCTTCGTTGATCCACATTGTAGAAGTTCCTCCATTGACGCTTGGTTGTAGTAGAATGGGTATAATGTGAACCCAAGAAGCAGCCTTATATACTCTACAATCTGATTTGAACGGAACAAAACAAAAAGGGTGATAAACTCAGAAATATAGGAAAGGAGAGATACTGACGAAGGCGGGGGGAAGGCAAAAAGCCGTAGGAAGAGCCGCTTGCAGGGAAAGGGGAAAACATAGTTCCTTGGACTGCCGCTAGTCTTCTCTGACGGGAAGTGGGTCATTGGGTCGAATTCTATCTACACTTCTTTCTTTGTGAGATGTAGTTATGAAAGCACGTGTGGCTGCAGTAGGCCGCCATTATTGAATAATTTTCCTTTTCTAAAATGTGGCGAACAAATCCAAGAACATCTTGAAATGGTGAGTTGATACTAAAGCATCTTCTATTTAAATATATCTGGTTTGATTATATTCTTTAGGCTCAGCTATTATTTTTATGAGAATTTGTGATACAGACGTTCTTTTACTATATTTTCTTGTAGGCAGCATGGCAAATCTATGTAAATTTATCCGACATCATCCAATGGCAAAAGGTATGCGCTAACGTATTTTATTCATAAATATGATAATGTTAATCCTCTTCTCTGATATCTGCTACAGTATTTATCAAAAGGCAATTTTTTTGTACGACCACGTGTTTTAATTTAGGGAGACACATAATTCTATCTGTCTGCATCTAGTCAGGAAAAAAAAAACTTTGAGGTAAATTACTTTTAAATATGTTAATATTACTTCTTTCTTTCTTTTATATTGTCGGAAATCATCAAAATATTTATATTTAATTGTAGCTGTCCAATCTGGCTGATTGACATGCTACATTTTTAACTGGAGGCGCTGATGACGCAGGTGGGCAGGTGATGACTTGGTGGTTGGTTCCACTCTCCGTCAGAGGGCAGGTAAGTCCGCGCCTAGTTCTTGAACGCTGTCTCAATAGTGATCCATTAGATACTCGAGACCAGGTCGACCGGAACATCAGCTGTTGAGACACCATGGCAGTTTTGCCCCACTCGTCGATTTAGGACGTTTTGAAGTTAGGCCAGGCTTGAAGGCTTGTGCTAGCCAGAAGATTCAGAGAGTAAGTACTTGAACAGTTTATATTGAAGAGAGTTGATAGTGAATTAAAATGTTTGTGTTTAGCTTGGAATTACATGGAACTAGAATAGAGAAGAGTTCTATTTTAGGAAATATAAGTTAATGTCGACGATCTTTGGAGTGGGTAGTATGAATTGAGAGAGAATTTATGCTTGTATGTCAACATGAGGTGGGGTGGGGTTACTTTATTGTAACGTACTAAACTAGTACTGTAACAATCTTTTTTCTCCAAAGAACAGGAAATAAGATGTTTGTCCCGTGTCCAATAATATTGCACATTTTTTGAGGGAGTCTTCTAAATAAAATTAAGTCTCGACAGAATTAAATAAGAAGCAAAAAGTTACAGAATTAGACACTAACAATTGTGAGGAAGTATTCATTACAATTAAATAAGACCTGGTGAATGCACTTGCCTTAACATGTCAAGTCTTTTCAAAGAGGTTCTATCTGCAAAAAGACCACTTCAAATTGAGGTCTAAGTGCTGTTATAACACAAGAGTATTATTATTATTATTAGCATCGCGTCTTACTACCCGTTCGGGTTATACGCACTTACGCTAATGTGTAATGGTAGGGTGATTGTGAGATGAAATGGAGGACCTACAGTTTAATGTGGAATCCGAACCACGGTGGAGGC